>CM060685.1:212471217-212775191 GCA_030686995.1 Artemisia argyi
TAAGATTGGTGAAGATACAAGTACACAAGACACATTTTGGGCTAGTTTTGTAGAAGGCGAGATTGACAATGAAAAACCTATACAAATCAACATAGGAGATACAGACGATATGTATCACCAAGAGGATCAAGTACTAGAACCAACACCAGATCCATTGTCAGAACCAGATTCACCAGTCACACCACCAACACATACTTACGAACCTAACTCAGAAAGTGAAAGAGAAGCTACTACTATAAGTTCACTTAGAAGCTCGTTAGGAAGCTCAGGAAGATATGATCATACACCGGTTAGAGGTTTAAAGGATTTGAAAGAAGTTTATGAAATAGCAAGAGTAGTTGAAACACCTACTTTACTCTTCATAGAAGAAGAACCTCGTAACTATAAGGAAGCATCAGTAGATAAGAAGTGGATTGAGGCCATGGAGATTGAATTGGATTCAATCAACAAGAACAAAACATGGTTTCTTACTGAATTGCCAGAAAATCAAAAGGCAATAGGACTTAAGTGGGTTTTTAAAACCAAAAGAGATGCAGAAGGAAAGATCATCAAGTATAAGGCACGGTTAGTAGCAAAAGGATATGTACAAGAACAAGGAATAGACTTCGATGAAGTATTTGCCCCAGTTGCTAGGATAGAAACAGTACGGTTAATATTAGCGTTAGCAGCATATCATGGATGGCAAGTTCACCACTTAGATGTAAAATCAGCATTTTTACACGGAGATTTGAAGGAGGAAGTCTATGTTACACAACCTGAAGGTTTTGTACAACCAGAAAACTCAGGAAAAGTTTATAAGCTTATTAAAGCTTTATACGGATTAAGACAAGCACCGAGAGCTTGGAACATGAAGCTTGACCAAACATTAAAGTCATTAGATTTTAAGAAGTGTAATCTCGAGCAAGCAGTCTATACAAGGAGAAATAAGAATTCTACGATTATAGTTGGAGTTTATGTAGATGATTTGATAATCACGGGCACTCCAAAGAAAGAATTAGATTTATTTAAATCTCAAATGGAAGAAAAGTTTGAAATGAGCGATTTAGGATTGCTAGCTTATTACCTTGGGATAGAAGTTACACAGACAGGAGGAGAGATTACAATCAAGCAAACAGGATATATTAACAAGATCTTAAAAGAGACAAGTATGACGGATAGTAATGATACGAAGATACCCATGGAACCAGGTACTAAGTTGGTCAAGGCGGAAGATGGAAATTCAGTTGACGCAACTTACTACAGAAGTTTAATAGGAAGTATCAGATATTTACTACATACAAGACCAGATCTTAGTTATTCAGTCGGGTTACTTAGCAGATTTATGCAAGATCCAAAAGATCACCACCTGAAGGCGGTTAAGCAAGTAATTCGATATATCAAAGGAACAAAGGAGCATGGCATAATTTACAAGAAAGAAGGCGGCTGCAAGATTACAGGTTACAGCGACAGTAGTTATGGAATCAACACTGATCAAGGAAAAGGAACTACTGGCATAGTATTTTACTTTGGAGAGTCACCCATTACATGGAGTACTCAGAAGCAACCGACAGTGGCACTATCATCATGTGAATCAGAATTCATGGCGGCTACTGCAGCAGCATGTCAAGCCTTATGGTTGAAAAGATTACTTAGTGAATTAACTGGAAGTGAAGAAAAGAAGATAACGCTGAAGGTAGACAACGTTTCAGCAATAGCACTTGTGAAGAATCCAGTTTTTCATGGAAGAAGTAAACACATCGACATTCGCTATCATTTTATTCAAGAATGCGTAGAGAATGGACACATCAATGTGGAACATGTCAGCGGAGAACTACAAAGAGCAGATATTCTAACAAAGGCTCTACCAAGATTGAAGTTCACAACAATGCGACAGATGCTCGGAGTTCAAGATTTAAAGAAAAGCAACGATCAAGATTAAGGAGGAGAATGAAGACCGAATAATCTTAATACATTGCTTTGTTTGTAAAAGTTAGAACATGAAGGACCAAACTTGTTAGTTAGAAACTTAATAACCGAAAAGTAGTTATGGTAGTTATTTCGGTTATGTGAATGGTTGTGTCGGTTCAATTACACCGATTCAAAACATATATATATGTAGATACATGGATCGATTAAAGGTTAATGAAACAATTTAGATTTTACTTATTCAATTGATTTGCAACTTATTAAAGATCTATTATTGGAACAACATTGTCATGCATAAACCAGTAAAGTAACTACATTTTTTCAAACAAAAAGAAATATATACATGTAACAGCAATGCATATAATGCTTATCACTTATGTAGTGATAAATTTAGAGAGTTAAAGAGAATAACCTCGATTCTTGAAGAGATTTCCACTCATGTGGACAACTGTTTGTGTAAGAAAACATTGCCGCTGATACCATTTTATTTCTTTCTCCATTACCATCGAATGACAGCAACTGTTACATAAAATAAATTATAAATTAGACTCAACTTTTATCATGTGTAAACGCATGTGTGATCTCAAATTATCCATCAAAAAGGAAAAGATATATAGAAAACTGGAAAACACCAAATAAACGAGATACAAGATGAACTGATTACCACTTTGTCTTCTTGAAGGAGGATTCCATTCGAAAAAATGTTGTAAAGATCCTCTTTCTTAGTGGTAGAGTAGATTTCAGGGCATTTTGACATCTGGACTATTTCTTTGTAGTCTTTAGGCAATTTGGGCTCCCATTTCTCATAATCCTCCTGCATATACATTAATCAATTAATAAACTCATGTTTCATACAGTTACTTTCTTACAGTTTTTAAAACAGTTAAAGGCCATAGTTTAGATATATATGAATCAAAAGTTAGCCAATTTGTCAAAATATAGATACTTACATGGAATTCCAATGCTTTCTTGAGTTCTATGACCACTTCATCAGCTGTTGGCCGACTTTCTCTCCTGTGATGTAAGCATTTAAGGGCAATCCTTGTAAAGATAATATATGACTCTGGCACAATTTGTTCTTTGATACCCTCGAACACTAACTCATCAAGTTTTTCTAAATGATAGTGTTGTTTAGCCAAAAAGGGTAAATAAAGATACTCGTCATCTAGTTTTACGGATGATAGTTTCCCACACAATATGTCAAATAAGACCGCACCCAACGAGAATATATCAGACTCTTTGGTTGAGATGCCTGTTTTCGAGTATAGTGGGTCACTATAGCCATCAGTGCCAGTGCCTGTAACATTGTCTATGACATAGTCTACATCCTGATTTGTTGGACATACTAAGGAAAGCCCGAAATCACTAATTTTTGCCTTCCAATCATCAAGCAGTAGAATGTTGCTGCTGCGGATGTCCCTGTGTATTACCATTTCTGGACTTGAATCAGTTCCATGAAGAAACTCCAACCCAACTGCAATATCGATGCATATTTTAAGCCGCATCACCCACGTAAGACTATAATTGCTCACGTACTGATCAAGACTTCTTCTGGATGCATATTCATAGACAATAATTTTCTCATCCTCTTCATCACAGTAGCCTACAAGACCAATCACATTTTCATGTTTATACTCCATAAGGATTTCAAGCTCTGTCACAAATTCAGCTTCTCCTTCTGCAGATTTCCTACCCAACCGCTTTGCAGCAATGAAGTTATGCCCATGAGTGTGACCCTTGTACACATTTCCAAAATCTCCATGTCCAATGAGATTGTCTTGATTGAAAGTATTTGTGGCCAACTTTATGTCTTGAAGTGACAGTTTGAGGCTGTCCGTGTGGTTCTCCTGTGAATCATCGAACCACTATGTAAATTCTATTTTGATAAGATTAAATACATTGGATAAAAAAACAAAAAAATATATATATATATATTTATACATCACGTTCAGAAGGGAGGAGGGGAGTGAGGATTAAAATATTAAGGACTTAATTATTAACTGGTAAGATCGTTAATTTAGTAAAAGTTTGAGGATTAAAATATTAGTTACACAAAGTATAATGTATGAATTGCCACGTACTACTATGAAGAATATATAAGGAGATTATAAAGTTATTCAAAAAAAAATTATGCACCTGACACTTTAAAGCTCTCTTTAGTTCGTTGATGACATAATCTATTGTTGGGCGTTGCGCTTGAGTTTCTGCGAGACATCGAAATGCAATTGCTGAAAATATTTCCAAAGACTCTTTATTGGGTCCTTTACTTAGAGAAAAGACATGCTCATCAGTTTCTTCCTTTATCTTGTGATCAACAATTTCCATTATTGTTCCCTTCTCAAAATGATGTCGTGCAACGGGTGCAATCCCCTTATCAAAATGATGGGCCAACCTCCCGGTCAAGACCTCAAATAACACCACTCCAAAAGAGTAAATGTCTGATTTCTTATTTAATCTACCATACTTCTTATATTCTGGATCGAAGTACATAGGTGTACCTGCAATCGTACTGGCATCGAAAGTACTGGCATTTTCATTTACTGCGTGAATTTTGGAGAGCCCAAAATCGGCAATCTTTGCCTTCCAATTATCGCCCAATAGAATATTCGCACTCTTGATGTCTCGGTGTATTATCTTTTGTTTCTCCTGATCCGTGTTGTTGTGAACGTAATTCAAGCCATGTGCGATATCAAGACATATTTTCAAGCGTTGCATCCAAGTAAGATTAGTCATTTTTTCACTGTTTCCCAGATAATCCTCAAGACTCCCTTTAGAAGCAAGCTCATAGACAAGGATCATGTGATCACGATCTTCATCACAAAAACCAAGAAGAGAGATTATATTCTCATGTTTACAGCTAGTCAGGATCTCAATTTCTGCAATGAACCCTTGTTCTCCTTCTCGATTGTGAATGTGTTTTATCGCTACCGTGCTACGTTTCTTGGGAAGATCACATCTATTCTTCCCTTCTATGGAAGATGAATTACTGCTATCAAAATGTTCGAGTTGGGCCTTGTATACCATACCATATCCGCCTGACCCAATGCAATATTTGTCGGCAAACTTCTCTGTTGCCATCTCGATATCGTTAAGTCCAATCTTCAAGTGTTCCAAGTTCTTCAACTGCAACATTGTGGACATTCAACATACAACAATGTACTTAAATAAATAATTGAATGAAAAAAGATTCACAATTTGTACTAATTGTGATGTTAATAGAAAAAAGTAATACAACAACACTTTATTATCTGCCAATGGATTCCGTTTGCTTCTATATCAGTTACTGTTTTATACTTAAAAATGATTTGTGATTTGTGACTAGCGTGCAGGTCCATGGTAGTTGGCGCAGATGGTGTTTTGATTTCTGGTTTTTGGGTGTTGATCTTGTGGTGTGGAGTTGGCCTGGTCATCTCAATAAATTTATAGATGGTGTTTTGATTTCTGTCCCTATACCAATAAATTTGCTCATGGTCGTTTATCATTTTAGAGTGCCAGGATTATGTAATAGGGATCAAATGTAATATGTGAAAATCCCCTAACCACATAGACCATTCATGTAATTTACTTTTTTGTTTATTAATTAGGATGCCCAGCTTCGAACTAAAGGTATAAAGAAGTAAATTACCCTCAGGTGATTGGATGATGTACTGTCAACTGCACTCCTTGGAAGTTCCTGAAATAATATTTCAAAAGAATAGGAGATTAGTAGATAAATATAACAGTTATTATCAGATAAAGTTGATAAGCAAGTTGAGTTTCTTACTGGATTTTCATACACTGATTGAAGTTTCAACGCTTTCTCAAGTCTTTTAACAACCTGATCTATGTATGGACGATCTGCTCTTTCCTCTTTTATGCAGCAATATGCTGTTTCTGAGAAGACTTTTAATGCTTCTTGGTCCATCTGCTTTCGTAAATGCGGATCGATCATATCCTCCAAATGAGATTTTGCCAACTGACTTAATAACCCCTCTCTCAACTCATCCTCAAGTTCATTTTCGCCTTCGTCTTTGTCATCGTTCACACTCCTTCCGCACAAGACTTCTATTAATACAACGCCGAATGAAAACACATCTGACTTGTGAGTCACACCGCCGGTCTTTTCATATTTTGGGTCCGTGTATACATTCTTAACAATATCACGAGTAAGAAGAAGACGGTGCCTCCGAGCTACTGTATTTTTCAACGAAAGTTCAAAACCAGATAACTTGGGTTCCCATTTGTCATCTAGTAAAATATTCGAGCTCTTGATATTGCAGTGTATGACACTAAAATCTCGTCCAGGATCATAATGGATGTAACTCAATGCCTTTGCAACACCAACGCATATCTTCAACCTTCGCATCCATGTGATGGTCTGGTCACTCAGATATGTTTTCAGACTTCGGTTTGCCTCCTTCTTGTATACGATAATCTTCGCGTCCTTGTGATCAAAAAAACCAATAATAGACACTAGATTCTTATGTTTGAGACTAGAAAGCATCGAAACTTCCGTCCAAAACCTTTTGCTCTTATCTTTTACATATTCTACATACAACCTCTTTACAATAATATCGATGAATTGTTCAGAATGTAAGAGACAGCCTGTGTAAATTATTCCAAGCTTAAAATATTCGATAATATTCTCATCAGCAAAATTGTTGGTTGCTGATGCAATATCTTCCCAGCTGAGTTTTAAGTGAGAAAGATCTTTGAGGAAAGACTTTGTCACTTCGCTGACATGGGACTCAACATGTGTTGAGATGGAGGTCAATGATCCCTATATGCAGAAACAAGACAACGTTACCAAGTGTTCCAAAATGGCACGTGTAGATATGGAGTTCACTTTTCTAAAATCCAGTAACTCGCAACAATAGTAATAAGAGGGTGTTTAGATTGCGTTTCGGTCAGATTATTTGATTATCGCGATTCGAAAATGCAAATAATTCCATTTGAAGTGTTTGGCAAAGAGAAATTGATAAATGATTTTTTGCGTTTGTATGGCTTCAAAACGGCGTTTTTACAAAGTTACCCTTCTTATATCACTGTTCATTAATATTTTTTTCCTAAGCTGATGGCAGACTCATCAATATGTGGATGAGAGAGTTATCGATAATAGTTACGTATAATATATAAAAATGATTATTTTGAATGAGTTACAAAAGATAATCATGAAAGTTATATACGGAGTACGTTACAACAATAACTTTTATTAAATTATTATTTCGTATATATAATTTATATTGTTAATTAATATGTATGACTTAATTGATAAAACAATCTCGATGACTTTCTTATAACTTAAATTAAAATAACTTAATAGTGTAAATGTCTATTTTAGTCATTAATTAACATGTTAAGTCATAAATAATCTAATTTGCCAAATACTTAAAAAAACTCATTATTTGATTATTGCGTTATTATACAACATAATTAAATCGAAACACTATATTTCAAAAACACGTTTTGCAACAGTGGATTATCTGATTATCCGTTTTCAAAATGAATAATCTATTTTCAATAAGCAATCCCAAACACTCCCTATGTAAATAATTACCTTGTCATGATTGGATGATGTATCTTCAACTTTGGCCGCAACTATTGATTGTACCTTTAATATCATAAATACAATAATAAGTAAATACTTTCACACGTGTTGATAATAATATTATCAATAAATAGAGATTAGTTAAAAAAAAAAAAAAAAAAAAAAAAAAAAAACGTCTTACAGCATTTTGACGTTCCATTTGAAGTTTCAAGGCTTCCTTAAGTCTTGTGACAACCACACTTATATCCGGGCGTTGAGATCTTTCTTCATTCAAGCAGTCATACGCTGTCTTTGCGAAAACATTGAATGATTGCGGATTCATTTGTTTCCATAAAACCGGATCAATTATTTTATCTAGTATTTTCTTTTTATAATGAAAAAAGACCAGTGTAGTCAAATACTTATTATCCGGATGCTCACTTATTGATTTCCTACCACACAGTAGTTCAAATAATACAATTCCAAAGGAGTAGATATCCGACTTGTGGTTTACACTTTTAGTCTCAATATATGTTGGGTCTCCATACCCTTTCACATACTCAAGTCTATTAGTATGAAATGAATGGTGCCTTTGAGATGCTTTGATCTTCATGGAACATTCAAAGCCATATAACTTGGGTTCCCATTCATCATTTAATAGAACTCTGCCACTGGTAATGAGCCGGTGTATTACGCTGAAATCGCGTGGCTCGTCATAATGAATGTAGCTCAATGCATGCGCAACATCGACAGATATCTCCAATCTTCTCACCCATGTCAACAACATCGGGTCACTTAGATAATGGCTGAGACTTCCCCTGATCTCATGCGTGGTAATGATGATCTTCTCATCATTCTCATCACAAAACCCAACAAGAGAAACCACATTTTTATGCTTGAGACTAGAAAGCATTGAAATCTCCATCCAAAACTCTTGTTCTACTCCATCCCATTGTTCTAGATCATTCCTTTCTTTATTCCACCTCCGAGCATAGATATCAATCAACTCACCGGACCACAAGAGCTGTCCCTTGTATCTCTTTTCAATTCCATCTTTTAGGGTGACATTTTCTTCATCAAAGTTGTTGGTGGCAGATAGGATATTTTCAAGGGGGACTCTGAGGTGAGCAAATTCATTCATTATCTGTAAAATAGTCAAGTTAAAATGTGAGTTAGAAAAAGGGAGTATAATAATGCCTACAAAGTGTTTGATAAAATTCCTGAACCATGTCTAAGACATGTTATGTCTAATTCTGCCTATAGTAATTAAAATAGTTTTAACATTCTTTAGAAGTTTAGAAGTGATCAAGTGAATGGTCTTATTAAGTTGCATTGTTTTGGTTAGTGACTTCGTTGAGATATAGTCTTGGTTGTCAATATCTGCTCCTAAGGTGTTTTTAAAGCATTTGGTCCAGATCAGATGGTGTAAGTATGGACTACATGGGCGATACTTTGTCTACCTGATGCAGTTTTGATGGGATAATATGGATTGGAATTGTCTTGTTTGGTTCCCTCATTTCATTCAAAGACATGTTTTTGTCTTGTGGATAAGTTCATAAAGTGGTATTCAGAAGAAAAAAGCTATGGCATGTGCTTTGTCTAACAGTAAATTGTTTAAAGTTGCAATATATTTTTGTTTAGTCATCTGAAATTTGAAGATTGCATAAGATTCAAGGGTAGAAGGTGATAAAGTAGATTAGAACACTCAAGATAAGTTGATAAAGTGGTATCCAACCTGTGAATGAAATTGCAGACACATGTATTCCTAAGGTATGAGACTACTTCGTCTTGGTTATGACTTGTGGCAAAGGCAATTATGGAAATTAAATGTACAAAAACATGTTCCTAAGGCATTATAGTCATTTTTATCCCTTTTACTTGTAACAGGCGCAAGTATTTTATCGAATTGGTACAAACAAACTTCTTATTTGAACTGTTTGATTCTGCTAAGTCTTTCTGAAACTGCTTGAATCTAGATATATAGAAACGTGATGATTCTGCTTGTAATGTTTCAAAGCAGATCTATAATCCCAAAAAGTCATAGGCCATATTGTCTTATTACTGCTTATATAATACCGTAAAAGAATACACTCTGAAATTGGAAGGTTGTTATCCATTTGACCCATAGCATTGTTTAACTTTCAAAGCAGATCAGCAATCCCAAAGGTTGTTACCCATAGGTTATGGGTAATATTGAGAAGTTTATTGTTTCGTTTTCAAGATGTTTTGTTTATTGGCCATCATTTAGCTACCTTTTTCTTCTTTTTAACATGTCGGTTTTAGGTGTTTCAAGGTGCTTATGGGATATTAATGTTGCTTATATTGGCTGAGGTTACTAGGTATGTTGTGTTTAATTGACCTTTTTTCTTATCAATTATTCGTTTTTTATCGCCACATAGAGACAAACCATAACCTGGACCGACAAATTTACAAGTAAATGAGTCTAACGCGTATAAGGGAAGTTGCTTCTCTTCGAGTCAATGCGTCATAAGTCCCTAAAAGTTTATGCTTTGAGGTTAAACACACAAACAAAAAGAGGATGGACAACTCATATGTAGCTTACATGTAATTTTGAAGAAAATTAGTTTTGATCTACAGCTTGGAGTCTTGGACCAGCTACAGTGCAAGGCCATATATACTACCTTGTGTATATCGTAATGAACTTGCTGAACTACAGGTAGATTTTATAACTATAGTACTTTTAAAATTTTAATTTTACTTTGTAACTCAGCAATCCCCTGGTTTCTAATTTTAATCATCTACCTGGGACACTCCTCCAGTTTCATATAAAGGTTTGCAGGCCGTCCTATCAAAATCTCGGTTGGGTGGTCATAGTTCACAAATGTTTGCAGACATCAACAAATACTTTTACTATACCACTTTTCTCTTTTTCAATGTTTTGAAACCCGGTTTGACCCGGCTGGTTCAACCGGTCGAACCGGTTCCGGCAAAGATAACAAAACAAAAGAAACCGGTTTTAAGAACTCAAAACCCAGTGTGACCCGCCGGGTTTTACCCGTTACTATAATTCCGGCTGGTTTGTCATTAAATCTTTTATATGTGTTTCACAGTGCTTTTTACAAGTTTTTGAAAGCTTTAAAGGCTGTTTAGACATGTTTTTATGGTGCTTTAAACACTTCCTATATGCTATTTAGACTGCAGAAAGATGGGATGTTTGGACAGGCTTATATGCAGTTTTAACAGCTTTTATATGTTGTTTGGACATAGCCTTTACATGGCTGTTTGGAAACAAGTTTTTGCAGCAATTACATGCTCTTTTTTCTAAATGCAATTACATATTTGTATGTTGTTTTTTAGCAGCAATTACAGCTTCTACATGCTGTTCCAACATGGTTTTTTACAGCAACCATGCCTTTTTGTTGTTGTTGTTGTTGTTGTTGTTGTTGTTGTTGTTGTTGTTGTTGTTGTTGTTGTTGTTGTTGCAGCAATTGCATGTTTGTATGCTGTTTTTGTTACAGCAATTGCATATTGTTTTTGTTATTATTTTATTAATAATCCATATATGTTTGGCTAGTACCCATATAGGGCTAGTACTTGTTTTATCGTTTTTTCTGTTATGCATCAATCACTTTAGTTGATCTGAACGAGGACTTGAATGGACGGGGGTTGGTCCTTATCCGAATTGACCAGAACCTAAACTTTTTGTAGGGTGGGGTGCGGGGTGGGTTTTCTTTCGGACACAATCATAATTGACCCGACGCGAATGAACTTGAACTTGACTAATTAATTTGACCCTATTAACAAACTTATATATAGCCAACACCAACTTACGTGGTAGTTGGGAGTTAAACGTTATAAATTAGTTGCGCAAGGCGTTGAACTTTTGAACAATTTGCTAGTTTGTGACATTTGATAAATTCAGGACGTAGATAAAAGAAATTCTGAGAATTTCAAGAATCACAAAATTTGAAATGAAACGGTGACTTTAATTTTTGTGTATAGTGCGAAACTCACCGGCTCTAGTTAATATACATTCACATGTTTACCTATATATAAGCAAGAAATGCTACCCACAAATATTGTTCATGTTGTTGAGTACTATCGCATGGGTTTCTTATTTGTTAATTATAAGTTTTGTAGTCCCATAAGAATAAACTATAATAGTGAGTTGATAGTTTTCTTATAAAAAAATAATAATAACACGAGTCATATATAATTGAAAATTTTAGGAAAAAAATATGCTATAAAAAGTAGAAAAATCATTGAAAAAAAAAGTCTTGTAGAGTTTATAATTGAAAATTTTTGAAGCTTGAAAGAAACTTAATGGTTCCACAAATGCCAAAATAACCCGTATCTACATAATTTGCAAGCAATAATGAAAACGAAATCATTTTTGCCAAAAACTCCAGTTGTGACATAAGTCATACTAAAAGGGTTTAACTATATATTTGCGTATTTTTATTTATAATTATAAATAATTCATAATGGTCATCTTCGCCAACAACTATTTGTATTCATACAATACAAAATGATAATTACACAAAAATTCTAATAATAATTCTGTAATAGAATACGACTAATTATTACTCCTTATTTTAAATTCATATGAAAAACTTGTCACTATTAAGTTACATAATATAACTGTTATGGATATATAAATATTTAATTACAAGAAAAAACAAATTACGTACAGTCTTATAAAGTGGTAAATAAAAGAAATTCATAAAACTTGTCACTAACTCGTATAGTATAACCATACTTAATTATTAGCCAATTTGCACTCAAAGAAACAGATAGTAGTAGTACTTATTATGATAGAAAGATGGAAGAGGAAAAACTGTCTTACAGCATTTTGATGTTCGAGTTGAAGTTCCAATGCTTTCTCAAGTCTCGTGACAATCTCATCAATATTTGGGCGCTGCGATCGTTCTTCGTTCAAGCAGTCATGCGCTGTTTCCGCGAAAATGTGGAATGATTTAGAGTTCATTTGATCCCATAGATTCCAATCAATTATTTCATTGAGTTTCTTCTCCCTATAATGAGCTACGGCCACCGAAGCCAAATACTTATTATCTTGGTCGTCGTCGATTACTGCTTTCCTACCACACAGTAGTTCAAACATTACTATCCCAAAGGAATAAATATCTGACTTGTTGCTCACACTGCCCGTCTCTAAATATGTTGGGTCTGCATACCCCTCGGCATACCAAATTGAATCAATATGGAAAGAATGTAGACTATATAACTTGGGTTGCCAGTCATCATTTAATACTATTGTGCAGCGGTTGATGTCCCGACGTATTACGCTAAAATCTCGTGACTCATCATAATGGATGTAGCTCAATGCATGTGCAATACCGACACATATGTCCAATCTTCGAACCCATGTCAACAAAATCGAGTCACTTAAATAGTTAAAAAGACTTCCCCTGCTGTCACCCCTAGTAATGATGATCTTCTCATCATTCTCATCACAAAACCCAGCTAATGAAACCAGATTTTTATGCTGGAGACTAGAAAGCAATGAAATCTCCATCCAGAACTGTTGTTCTTTTTCATTCCATTCTTTAAACCTCCGAGCATGGATTTTAATCAACTCATCTGACCACAAGAGTTGTACTTTGTAAACCTTTTCATATGCATCTTCTACGAGGAGATTTTCTTTAGCAAAGTTGTTGGTGGCGGATAGTATGTTTTCAAGGGGGATTTTTAAGTGAGCAAAGTCGTCATGATTTACTGAAGACATTATTATGTGTAGCTGTTTGTTTGTCTGAACAGAAAAGGGTGTGTGGGTTGTTAAAAGAGAAACGAAGGAGTGTTTGGGTGATATACATAAAAATCTGTTTGGTTTGTGTTTGTATATATAGAAGATGTGGATAAGCGTGTGGGTTCCTTGTTATCTTTAATGTATGGAGGTCATTTAGTTGCATGTATTATTGTAGTAGACTAGACTTTTTGACGTAGTTAACACCAATTGTCTATAGAGTATAGAAACCGTTACTTTATTGAATAATTCAAAGTTTGAAAATAATACAGTAAATAACAAAACAACAAACATCATGGCACCTTCTCACCAAATTGTCATAGATGTTAAACTGGTCGTTAAAGGCTGCTGCTAGTGCCTAGTGGCAAAAAAATGCAGTACATGATTGGCATTATGGGCAAAGAGCGACTGATCAGATGAAATATGTCTTGCACTAGATGAGCGTCTTGTGGCGATGTCCATGATCGGTAGCTGTGAGCCACTTTTTGTGATGTTTGATCAGTTGGATGAAGATGGAAAAGTCCGTATGGCACAAATGATCGCAGTTGGTGTCATAAACTAGTCATAGTAGTATATTTCATTTTGTGGCATCAAGTGGAATGCTAGTATTTCTTTACTTTTGTTCATGACGTTTTTTGAATCTTTGCGATTTATATAATCATGTTAGGCTTGAGACTCATTATCCAGAAGATTATGGTCTGCAGCCTCAGGTAGTTTAATGTCTTATTACTCTGATGTGTTGGTACTTGGTGACATCCCATTGCGTTTTTGTTACAAATCTATGTATGATAAAATCTGAAATTTCATGTACATCTGCAATGTAGTAAAATGGATGAAAGCCACAAAGGTCTATAACTAAAACATTTCACTTTGTTTTTCCTGTATTTCCAAATGCTGCTCAGAATCAAGTTTGTGCATCATCCTTTTGTTTGTTTCTCGACGAAGTCTTTAATCATCTCCTTCAAATGCTGTGTACGAACAAAATAGTTGTAATTAGCTTAGGATATGGAGTTGCGTCTTAGAGAATAGATTCATTATAGTACATCAAAGTCCCACTAAAGAATTGTTTTTGGCAAAAGCTCGATTTATAACATGAAAATGACTAATTCGACCATTGAAGTATGTCAATATGGGAGTCTAGTGTTTAAAATAGAGTAAAAAATTTAACGCTGGTATATGATGAAAATTTGGGATCGAGTGGTTAGATAGAAATCTGCAGTTCGTGATGAAGCACAACATGTATTCTTCAGTCGTCTATTTTTCTGCAACATCAAACAAATATACAATTAAGACTAAATTTTTGGTTAAATACCGGTGAATATATATTATCTCAAACAAGGATCTACAATACAAAGCATTCAAAAAAGGTGTAAGGACAATCCCAAACACCCTTTTAGAATCTAAATTGAAACATTCAAATGACATACAAAGCTAGAATCAAACATATTCAAGCAAATACATTCCAATCATCCATCCTAAAGGCTGTATTCATAACTATCCTTTTGAAAAGTTCAAATTCCTCAATAATCCTTCCGCTTCTTTCCATTTTGAACTGTCCAAATTCCACAGTCTCGCTCCCAACTCTCCCAATTCATTCTCAGCAATACATTTTGCAATTCCATCCAATTCATTTGCTACTATCTGTTGAGCCATACCTGAAGTGTCTTCACATACATCTTCAACTTCAGTAACTTCAATATACCTTCTTTATTCCACTTAGCTTCCCATTGGTCTTTAAAATATTCAAACATTTCTTGTGACCATTTCTGAGATTCCTCCAATGTAGGCTGCCTTTTGAATTTCACATACTTATCAACATCTTTCTCATTGGTGCTTTGTGTCTCCAACTCTGCATCATTATTAGCCTCTTCCAAAATTGAATACTTATTAGAAATATACAATTAAGACTAGAAATAGCATAAATGTTAAAAAGTTAACAGGAAATTATTTCTACTAAAATGCAGTATGTAATGCTCTCTAGGAAGAACACAAAAGCAGTTGAGCAAAGAACGCTATTTTCCACTGGACAAAATATGGAAAACATAATCCATCCCATTATCACGATATTTGGAAAACATAACTCACTATAAGCTCATCGGATTGAACTAGTAGACGGCTGAGGCAACTTATTACGATTCAATAATCCCATTATCACAAAACACAATATCAGTACCACAATCGAATGCCCAACAAACAACAAATTCAACAACGCCATACCCCTCAATCTATCCTCATCAAGAACAGTTAACATCAGCACTCCCTCACCACAAACAATCACCTCTTTACCACACCCTTTAAATGCAAACTCATCACTGTACAATGATTACCCAACTTGCAAAACCCAAGTACCTCTCAAAACAATCCCACCCGACAACTAAAAATCAGCGAAAAACGCAGACGGCCAAATGGAAAAAAAATAAAATTAATGGGTTGATATTGCCACCTATAGTTTACAGCTAGCCTATAGAACTGCTTTATTAGAGCAAACTATGTCGTTAGTTTAGAGATTAGAACTGCTTTATTAGGTGTGTGAGCCCAACCCAACCCAACTCATTTCACCCTTCCTATAAAGTTACTCATTTTAGCCCGTTGTCTGACCCACCCCCTTTTACCAGGGCAATTATGGAATTGATCAGAAAAGCTGAAGGAGAACATAAAACAGGGGATATACCTGACCAACTCTCAACCGGTGGCTGTCAGAGTAACGGAAGAACCGGTAAAGGGCTGCAAAACCAAGCAGTTTTTTGTGGATTGTCCTGCTGATAACTTTTCTTCTCAACTAGATGATACATCTACCAGTCGGGATCAGTAACATAAATGGGATTGCTACCTGATACAGAAAACAGTTGAAATGGAGAATTTAGCTCTGATATATGCAGATAAGCATGCAAAACCACATATTTATTTAGTAACCGAGAGCAGCTGAATGTTACCAGCAACAAGGAGAAGAACAAGTGGTACCAATCTACAGTAAAGAATACCCATAGATTCGCCCTCAACGCAGACAACCTAATCATAACAGATAGGATTGAGCAACTGCATCTCAGCATAGTAAAACGTGATACATGCGAATAAAACATGCCTTTTCAATAGACACTAAAGACCTCTATTGTTTACTCTGTAAAACATGAATCAGATAAACAAAAAGATACAAAGAATAAACACATCTTTAGCCACTAAGCAACTAGCCAAACATACCAATAGTCATTTATACCTCTATACATATTTACATCATGATAAACAAACTTCTATTATTCGAGAGCAGCAACTCTAATTAAAACCTTGAACATCAAAAAAGTGTATCAACGCGCAACTCCAAATTGATAATTGCCACAAAATTATATTAGAAGGGGTGGTTGTGTTTTGCAAATTTTCAGCTTACGCTCTATAAGCACTTCAAAATAAGCACCTACCAATGTGATTATTGCATAAGCTCATAGCAATCCAAACACTTCAAGATGTATTTTTCAGTTTTAACAACACAATATGCATTCCCAAACACCCTCTAATCAAATCTAACTTTATATCAACTCTAAAAAGTAAATTTTCTTCAAATATAACTATCTTCTTAGTCCTAATGTGTTGGTACTTAGTGACATCCCATAGCGTGTTTGTTCAGGACCATCAAAGTCTGTATGCTATTATCCTTCTAGTTTACTACTGAACCTTGTCACACACTTAGCATTTCATTAATGGTTTTGATATTAATCTATTTGATCTTAGCAATAAGATCAACTCATTATCTAACTTGTCGGTTTTTAGTCGGTTTTGTCGGGTTTCGACCCGAACCGACCCGACATGTCCGGAAAAGTGCAACCCGATACAAAACCGAGTTTCATTCGGTCGGGTCGAGTCGGTTCGGTTTCGGTCGGGTTTTCGGGTCGAGTCAGGTTCCCAAAAGCTCAGCCCTATCGTGAACAACTTGATAGATTTGAGAATTTAGATGGATTGGTATGCCCTTTAACATCCACCAAAATAGACATTTTTGTTTAAAGAAAACTTATAAACCACTAATTGTCAAGTGTGGTAATTGCATGTTATTGTAGTAGACTATTGACTTTTTGACGTACAAGTTCACACAAATTGTCTATAGTGTATAGTAACCATACCTTTTATTGAATTATTCAAAGTTTGAAATTAATAAATAACAAAACAACAAACATGAATATGATATGCATGCACCTTCCCAGCCTAGTGGTCTTTGAAAAATGATAAATATTAAACAGGTCTTCAAGGGCTGCTACAGCCTAGTGGTCTTAAACTAGCAATGGAGATATTCATTGATTAGTCACTGCATATGTGCATCATTTGCTAAACTGTTTTTGTAATTTTTTGTAAAGTTCCTAGCAGCAAAAATGGTTGACCAGCAATAAGATCATAGCAAAGTCAGCAAAGTGTGGATCAAAAAAAGTGCCAACTTGAGTTGAGAAGTTCCAACATCTTTCACATTTTGAACCTTCCGCACGTGAAACACCGATCCTAGGTAAAATCTGACCAGAAGCATGTTGACTCCTAGGTTTAGAATATCGATGTAAAAACATGATACACTATAGAGGTGAAAAAATGTGCTGTGTAATGGGGGCTGAAGCAGGCTTCATATGGGTCAACCCGAAACATTTTTTTGTCAAAATTTCTAGAATTTATAGATAATTAGTGTGTATGATTAAGAAAATTGTATTTGTATATCAATAAATAATCCCAATTTTATTAATAAAATGTTTTATAAAGTTTGATGCATTAATGTTAGCGTTTGGGAGTCCTTCGGCCAGTTTTCTGACCCGTTTTGTTCTATGAGACCTCTTTTAATTACCAAGATTTATCCAGTCATAAGTCGCTGGATCAAAATTGCCATGTATAATAAAATTATTCTTTTTTTCAAGAGACTACCTGGAGCACAAGTCACAGCTGCAAGAGCACGACCCGGTTGACCAGCAATAACATCATAGCAATGTCTGCAAAGAGTGGGGTGATTAAGAAAAGAACCAGCTTGAATCAAGAAATTCACAATTTGAACCATCTGCAAATCCATACTTTCTTAATAAACATATTTTTTTTAAAAGAAAATTATAAACTATTATGGAGTAATTGTGAAGTGTGGTAGCTGCATTATTCTTGTAGTAGATAGTAGACTATTGACTGGTTGATGTACTATTAAGTTCACACAAATTGTCTATAGTGTATAGTAACCCATATGATATGCATGAATATGACATGCATGCACCTTCCCAGCCTAGTGGTCTTTGAAAAATGATAAATATTAAACAGGTCTTCAAGGGCTGCTACGGCCTAGTGGTCTTAATTTTATTTCGGGGTTTTTGCATATATATCCTTTCGAAAATGCATAATTGCATATATATCCAAAGCATGCATAAAAACTATTGTACTATGTGCATCAAAAACTTGTACAAATGATATATATGCAATTATTCACTTTGTGAGTGATATATATGCAATTCTGCCTATTTATGTTTTAGGTGATCCTTAAAATATGGTTCCAATTGCAACTAATGAAGTGGTGGTAATTTATACTATACATGACATCCCATAGCGTGTTTGTTACAAATCCACGTATGATAAAATCTGAAATTTCATGTACATCTGCAATGTAGTAAAATGGATGAAAGCCACAAAGCCACAAAGGTTTATAACTAAAACATTTCACTATGTTTTCCTGTTTTTCCAAATGCTGCTCAGAATCAAGTTTGTGCATCATCCTTTTGTTTGTTTTTCGACAAAGTCTTTAATCATCTCCTTCAAATGATGTGTACGAACAAAATAGTTGTAATTAGCTTAGAATATGGAGTTGTGTCTTAGAGAATAGATTCATTATAGTACATGAAAGTCCCACTAAAGGATTGTTGTTGGCAAAGCTCGTTTTATGACATGAAAATGACTCATTCGACCATTGAAGTCAATATGGGAGTATAGTGTTTAAAATAGAGTAGCAAATTTAATGCTGGCCTATGATGAAAATTCAGGATCTGAGTGGTTGATAGAAACCTTCGTGATGAAGCAGAACACGTCTTCTTCAGTCGTCTATTTTTCTGCAACATCAAACAAATACACAATTAAGACTATAAATAACAGAAATGTTAAAAAGTTAACAGGAAATCATTTCTACTAAAATGCATTATGTAATGCTCTCTAGGAAGAACACAAAAATAGTTTAGCAAAGAAAGCTAATTTCCACTGGACAAAACTTGGAAAACACAATCCATCCCATTATCACAAAACATAATATCTATCAGTACCACAATCGAATGCCTAACAAACAACAAATTCATTATAAGCTCATCGGATTGAACTAGTACAGGGCTGACGCAACTTATTACGATTCAATAATCCCGTTATCACAAAACACAATATCTATCAGTACCACAATCGAATGCCTAACAAACAACAAATTCATCAACGCCACACCGCTCAATCTATCCTCATCAAGAACACAGTTAACATCAGCACTCCCCGCACCACGAACAATCACCACTTTACCACACCCTTTAAATGCAAACTCATCACTATACAATGACAACCCAACTTGCAAAACCCAAGTACCTTTCAAAACAATCCCACTCGACAACTAAAAATCAGCAAAAAACGCAGACGGCCAAATGGAAAGATAAAAAACAAATGGGTTGATATTACCACCTCTAGTTTACAGCCTATAGAACTGCTTTATTAGAGCAAACTGAGTCGTTAGTTTAGAACTGCTTTATAAGGTGTGTGAGCCATACCCAACCCAACTCATTTCACCCTTCCTATAAAGTTACCATTTTAGCCCGTTGTCTGACCCACCTCCTTTGCCAGGGCAATTACGGAATTGATCAGAAAGGTTGAAGGAGAACATAAAACAGGGAATATACCTGACCAAGTCTCAACCGGTGGTTGTCAGGGTAATGGAAGAACCGTAAAGGGGTGCAAAACCAAGCAGTTTTTTGGAATGCCCTATATTCACTTTTCATCTCAACTAGAAGATACATCTGCCTACCTGATACAGAAACAATTGAAATGGATAATTTAGCTCTAATATATGCAGATAAGCATGCAAAACCACATATTTATTTATTAACCGAGAGCAACTGAATGTTACCATCAACAAGGAGAAGAACATGTGGTACCACTCTACAGTAAAGAAGATCCATAGATTCACCCTCGAGGCAGACAACCTAATCATAACAGATAGGATTGAGCAACTGCATCTCAACATTTTAAAACGTGATACATGCAAATAAAACACGACTTTTCAATT
This sequence comes from Artemisia argyi, assembly GCA_030686995.1. Taxonomy (NCBI): domain Eukaryota; kingdom Viridiplantae; phylum Streptophyta; class Magnoliopsida; order Asterales; family Asteraceae; genus Artemisia; species Artemisia argyi. The sequence continues at coordinate 212,491,603 of CM060685.1, forward strand.
AGACAGACACTAAAGACCTCTATTATTTACTCTGTGAAACTTCAAACGTGAATCAGAAATGGTGGTAAACATGACATAACCTTTCATGTAAATGATAAGTGTAATACGCACCTCAAGCTCATCTGCTTTCGGATCCTTTAACCCCTTGCTATTCACAGATGGCTGAAGTATTTTTCCCATCTGAAATCATACATCTGTACATCGACAAGCATCAAAAATCAACCAAGATATCAAAATAAAAAGGGTGATAGGAATCAAATTAATGAACCCACGGAGACACTTTACATACTTGATATACTGATTTTCTGGGGAAAACGTTTTGAAGAAGTCATCTTTTGTCTCAGCAAGATTATCTGCAAAAACATTCTGCACAAAAGAAAATGAGATGGTCATCAGCATTGCGCTACTGCACACAAATAACAACCAGCATGCAAAAGATGTGTAGGATGATCACCTGGAGAGAAATGTTAAGATCCGTGATTCCTTTCCCAGCCTTTACCAGTGACATACAATGTGTACTTACATCAGATGTGCTCTCAAAAGAAATATCAGCATATGCTTTAAATGATATGCTGCTGATCCAGACACTGATCTGCATTAATTTTTTACACATTAATACAAAAAACCAAAACACGAATTCTTCGCACGATAGAAAGATTATGAACATTAATTTTTTATCATTTTATTTATTTTTTTGACGTTTATACAAGTGCCAAGACCCCCAATAATATATGAGTAGCATATGCCAGAAACCACTTATTAAATAACTTAAATATCAATAAGTTGGATAATAATGATATATACCTTTAAAAAAAGATACTTTGGTCAACAGGTTCAATGGGGGAAGCTTTCCGGAGATCCCTCTCCCTCTTCTTTAGAGACTGAAATTTAATATACGAAGACATCATCAGGGCTAAGACAAGCTCAGACAGAGTTACAAACTACGAAATCCACTTAAAAACAAGATAAACAAAAAGATACAAAGAATAAACACCTCTTTAGCCACTAAGCAACTAGCCAAACATACCAATAATCATTTATACCTCTATACGTATATACATCCTGATAAACAAACTTCTATTATTTGAGAACAGCAACTCTAATTAAAACCTTGAACATCAAAAAAGTGTGTCAACGCGCAACTCCAAATTGACAATTGCCACAAAATTATATTAGAAGGGGTGGTTATGGATTGCAAATTTTCAGCTTACGCTCTATAAGCACTTCAAAATAAGCACCTACCAATGTGATTATAGCATAAGCTCATAGCAATCCAAACACTTAAAGAGATGTATTTTTCACTTTGAACAACACAATATGCATTCCCAAACACCCTCTAATCAAATCTAACTTTATATCAACTCTAAAAAGTAAAATTTTCGTTAAATTTAAGTATCTTCTTAGTCCTAATAAATCAAAACCTCAATACCAAATATACATTTTGAAAGACTACTAACTATTCTAAATTCGATAATAAGTTACAGCACATCCAAACACTCTGTATAGTATTATCCGAAACAATTACTGGTTTTATAGTTGGTAATGATAATTATGTAATATTACATCTACTCTATAATGTCATTTTCCTCCGGATTCAACCAACTTACACCTATAATTCTACGCTCAAATTTTCGTTAATCTGTTTCACTACATTTAATTTTCTTACTAATTCAAGTATTAATAAGCACATATATATACAGAGCTGTAAACAACGTAACTATCTAATCAGCAGAAAAATGAAAATAATATGTAAGCAACACATAATTCAACAGTTGTATTATACCTAACTTGATTATGGTGACGACGATTGAAGACGGTTACGGTGATGATGGTGCCGGAGTTGGGGTTTCGGTAGTGGTGGATAGCGACGGTGGAGATGATTAGGTTGACGACGGAGTTAGGGTTTCGATTGGCAAAATAACGGTGGTGATGGTGGTGACGGTTGAGAATGATTAACGGTGGTGAAGTGATTAGAAGAAGAGAGGACAAAGTCTTTACTTTACTTTTATATTTTGTTGACTTTATTTTTTTAGCCTAGATTTTAGTTCTAAAAGGTAAAATTAAAAGATCATCTTAACAGGAAAGAGATCAAACAAGTCGAAGGTCACCCAAAATGTATTTTTAATGCATAAAATGATATATATTTTTTGTAATAATATTAGAGACACTAACTATTTACAAAATAATTGGACTAAAAATGTTTCGGGTCAGCCATCAGCTTTTTTTTTTTTTTTTTACCAGAACCCGCCCATTTTGATACCTCTGCAGTTTTGCTCATAAATCTTTTAGTGTCTTCATACATGCTCATTTACATCTTGCCGCATCTACAGAATAATTATAGGGAATACCTGAGATGTTACTAATATGCGATTCAGTGAGTCAGCAACAACCTTAGGTTCACACATATTATTTACTCTCGCAGCAAGGTTATCCTGAAACGAATGGAGATACACCTTCTCCTCCGGCTGGAACCAATGAATTTGCAGGCGCGAGCACTCTCTAAAGCTTTAATTACCTCCGTTCTCAACTAGCAAATTCATACAAATTAGGTTTAGGTGCAGTGTCGTAAAATTGTACAGCCATAAACAGTCGATGTAAAGATTGATATATCAAAGGTAGTAGCAGCAAGACATTATTGTGGTTACCTTGAGTATTTTTTTCCCTGAAAATCAGTCTCTCTTCCTCACAATACGCAAGCCATCTTTCATTTACTGCGGGCTATTTTGATTCAAAAACAAATTCAATGACGTCAGCATTTTCAATATTATATTCAAAAGTGGGATTTACCACACATCATTAGCCAGATGAGGCAGTTTTGGAGCCATGACTCACTATGGAGAGTAGATGCTCTGCAGTCTGCATTAACTGTTTAACATCTCCACCTAGTAAAAACTCAAACCACCGCTGAAACAGAATCAAACTTCATTGAAATATAGTCTACTTAATACTTATGTCCTTATAAAGTGAATAAAGCTTCATTGAAATATAAAAGAAAATGTCTTATGCAACATTAAGCCGACATTTGGCAACATCGAAGTAGAAAATCTATCCCCCAATTCTGCAATATAACACTCCAATCATCTATCTCCCAATTCTGATTCAACTTATCTTAATCTATGTACTAAATCCAAACCACTCCACTAATGGTGCACAGATTCTACACAATTATGAAAGACAAGTCCAAAACACAATCACATCTAAAAGTGTCATAATCTTACCACCAGCTCAAGTTAAAATAAACACACTCAGAATACTAGATAATAACCATAGAGTTGGCATGTCTATGAGCATTCAAAAACTACCATCTCCTTGATTATTACTAATGTTAATTAAACTCATTCAGAGATTAGATTAAATATCTAATAAGTTTTCATGATTTTATATCAAACATGCATACAAAGATTATTTAGAGGACAAGATAATGGTGTACGAGTTCTTCTCAAGAGCAGATAATAAGGTAAACAAAGAAATGTCAAAACACCATTACATTTATGAGTATCAGAATCCTACTACGCTGTATCACAGGCTTGTTCAAGTACAAATGCAATCAAACAATCATGATAATAGTATAAACCCCATCTCTCATAAGTCAAAAAAGACATATGAACTTCAAGCTCTAACGCCTTAAATCATAAACAGAGCAACAAAAAAAGTTCCGATTATAATGACATTTAATAGCTACAATTTATCCAATTTAGCTTCATAAAAACCAAATCATCCACTAAAACGAGGTCAATTAAATCGAAAACACAATGTTTACCAACAAGAAGTCACATGGGCCGAAGTAACATGACCAACTTGTATCACTATTCAGGTAGACATTTCATCAAACACTTGGTATACCATCTTCTTGGTTGTGGATTGCAAATTTTCAGCTTACGCTCTATAAGCACTTCAAAATAAGCACCTACCAACGTGAGTATTGCATAAGCTCATAGCAATCCAAACACTTAAAGAGATGTATTTTTCACTTTTAACAACACAATATGCATTCCCAAACACCCTCTAACCAAATCTAAAAAGTAAATTATCTTTAAATTTAAGTATCTTCTTAGTCCTAATATATCAAAACCTCAATACCAAATTTACATTTTGAAAGACTACCAACTATTCCAACTTGCACAATAATTTACAGCACATCCAAACAGTCTGTATAGTATTATCCGAAACAATTACTGGTTTATAGTTGGTAATGATAATTATGTAATATTACATCTACTCTATAAAGTCATTTTCCTCCAGATTCAACCAACTTACACCTATAATTCTACGTTCAAATTCTACGTTAATCTATTTTTCTTACTAATTCAACTATTAATAAGCACATAGACAGCTGTAAACAACATAAGTATCTAATCAGCATAAAATTAAAAATAATATGTAAACAACACATAACTCAACAGTTGTGTTATACCTAACTTGATAATGGCGCAGATGATTGAAGACGGTTACGGTGATGATGGTGCCGGAGTTAGGGTTTCGGTGGTGGTAGATAACGACGGTGGAGATGATTAGGTTGACGACAGAGTTAGGGTTTCGATTGGCGAAATTACGGTGGTGGTGGTGGTGTTAGATAAAGACGGTGGAGAGATTAGATAGAGAGAGGTGTCATTTACCTTTGTTGCTTTTTATTTTTAAAGAAATGATATATTCATAAAAAAATTTAGAAAATGAGGTGTCATTTTGTAATTTGTTTAATTAGAGAAAAGAAATAAAAAGTATTAAAAAATGCACCAATCATAAAATGACATCTCATTTTATAAAAGTTTTTGTGAAAGTTTTATTGTGGTTGTATCATTTTTCTTATTTTTAATAGCCTAGATTTGGTGACTTTTTTGTATCTTTAGTGGGTAAGAGTTTTAGTGAGTAGTTGTCATTAATTTTGTAGTATACTACTGGACAAATCTATGTATAAGAGTTTCACGGGAAGTTTGTTACAAACTTGGCATTTCACAAATGGTTTTGATATTAATCTATTTGATCTTAGCAATAAGATCAACTCATTATCTAACTTGTTGGTATTGGTGTCGTGTGTAATTACCCACTATTATTATAGGATTATGATTCATCCTAATCTCATAACTTAGAAAACAAATCAAATATCATCTCTCCTCTCTTCTCTCCCAAAAACTGGTTGAACAAATTAACACTCCTATCTAGGGTTTCGGTTTGGTTTTTCTAAGCTTGACAAAGGGTTGTGCTAGACAATATCGTGAGGTATAAATAACTAGCATTCAGGTGATACACAGTGACGTGGTCGTGTAGTATGGATATCTATAGAGGGAATCTCCTTTGATTGCTCTAAGAGGTTCGTGGGTTTCAAGGGTGAAATCAAGAGTTCGTTTTAAGCTCTGTTAAATCTACATATCACACACATCAAGAGGTAATAATAATCTAAGTTGCACGGAGACGGAAACGGGGACGGGGATGGTATCGGGAAACAACAACATCTTAAAATTCAAGAAACGGGTACGGCGAGTATGTGTTATATAATATTTTAATATATAACAAATTATTTTCTAAAAAAATATTGCACAACATTCAAAAATACCAAATTTTTTTACTTATAATCATTAATTAAAAACTTTTAACCATCAAATTACCTTCCCAACAAACATTTTAATAACAAAATATCAGTTTATATGTGTATTTTAAATAAAATTAAGAAAATTATCTACAAATAAAAAAAATACAAAGTATTAGAGAAAGGACTCCCTATTTGTACTTGTCACCCAACCCGCCTCATAGTATTGTACTACAAAACAAAAGGTGCTTTACTAATGTACTCTTTTTTTTATTCTCTTTCTTTTTCGTTGATTGTGTTTTTTTCTTACTATAGAGTGTTCTTCCATGGCTTCTCTTTTGTCTACCATTCCAACAAATAAAACTTGCTCCAGATTCTAAAAACAGCCTAAAATTTGATTTTGAGTTCCCGAGGACGTTTCCTAGGCGTTTCCCGCCATTTCGGGACGTTTCGAGTACGTGATACGGCACCCAAACGGCATTTCCGTGTATCCTAGATAATAATTGCTCTAAGGGTTTCGTGGGTTTCATTTGTGACATTTTCCGTTGCTATTAAATGTTTTTTTTTATAAGATTTAGATATAAAATAGCCAACATTTTTTGGCCAAGCCAAATGTTTATATTTGATGGGTCACAACATTGGAATTAAGACACCCCAACAACATTTTCACGACATGTCTAATTTGATAGAAAGTACATTTTTGCCAAACCATATATCCATGTTAGCAATACAAAATATATATGTCACCAAAAGTAGACGTGTCATCAAAGAAGGCTATAAAAATTTAAAAATTACAGAACAATTAACACTTGTAAAACTTGAGTGGTTAAATCTCACAAGAAAAAGTAGAGTAACCAAATTGCAATACGAATGAAACTTAATTACTACTTGGTGACTTTTTCTCTAAAATTAATATTGTGAAATTAGTACGAATTAATTTTATTCTTTTCTAATAAATGTATTATTTAAATTGATAAATAACTTTTTTTTTGATTAAACACAAATTCAAATCTTATTTCAACCCCTTATAAACCAAGTAAACTACTCTATATTTGCAATGTAACTTTAGTAAAAATTTAGAGTACAACTTTTCCTAAAACACGGTTATTATTCAACAATTATCCTTGCTTGCCCAAGAGGGACCAATCATTCTTCAAAAAAAAAAGAAATAATAAATAAATAAATCCCCAATTTTTCCCTCTAAAAAAACATTATAACCCCCAAAATTCCCTCCACTTTTCCCTCAAATCAAAACTCAAATCCTTACCTTTCAATCCCACGAGATCAACTTTCAATTCACAAAAAGATCACATTTTTATGTAATATCTCCAATCTTTTTACAAAACCCATCTTTTAATTTCATCAATTTGTTAATGTAAATAATTTTCTTACAGTCAATGCTTATCTCATAAAGCCATAAGCAGCTTTAATTACATTCCCAAACACCCCCTTATCGCATTTTGATATTGTGGATAAGGTTTGAGTTTCTGTTTTTGTGATATGAATGTTGGATTTATTAGTATACTGAAATGTTTGACATGTGATGCGGGGAGTTTGGGATTTTTGCTTATGTAAACAGCTTATCTTCTTATTGCTTTTTTTTAAGCAGACGATGAAATGTGACTATGCTTATCTACTTAGTTTAGGGTGAATAAGCTCTTTGTAATTAGCAGTTTAAGTTTAGGATGTATATGCAAGTATAATAATATTTAGGGGCATATTGGGAATTGGGAGTTGCTAATGGATAAGCGTTTTCGGATGAAAAAGGGCTTATGATATCGGTAGAACTCTTTTGACGTGAATGCAGTTTTTTTTTTTTTTTTTTTTTTTTTTTTTTTTGATTGTATACTGAATCATCAACCGTTTAACATGTGATGGGATTTTTTCAGAATTTGGATTATTTTTATAGCATATTATCTGCTTATTGTGTCTTTTGAGCATATGCATAAATTTGACTATGCTTATCTACTTAGTTTAGGGGTGAAATAAGGTATTTTCAGTAAGAAGTTTCGGATTGTTTAGTTTGCACTGGTTAGTGTTATTGGATTCAGTATAGTAAGTTTAACCTTAGGGGTGAAATAAGCTGTTTTGGATAAGTTGATCTTCTGGTTATGAGCATAAACTGTTTAACTTAGTAATCCCAAACACCCCTTGTTGCGTTTTGATACAGTAGATCAGCAGTAATAAGTGTTTGGATATGATTATAGGTTGATTATTTTATGTAATAAATCCCTAATTAGCTGATTGCCGAAAACTTACACAAATGCGATATCAGATTAACTAGTTTCGTTACTGTAGAAACCTATCTACACACTTTTTGCAGCATTGCCTTCTGTTATAGCAATTGCTTATTTCAAGAAAGCATAGGCAGTTTTAATAAGCATTACCAAACATCCCCCTAATCTAGTCCATATTACATGATGTTGTAACACTTTATCTTTCCCGAAAAGGTTTCTGATTCTATGTTATTTTCTAGGCCAACATGGGAAGGTGGTCAGTACGACGGAGATGAACAAAGTCGATTGGCTGCTCTTCGATTAACAATGGAATTAGGAGCTGATCACATCGATGTTGAGCTTAAGGTTCCTTCTTCTTGACATTAAATGCGTCTATTCGTGCTCATAGGCTCGTCTAAAGTACTATACTGTTATTCGTAACTCAAAGCCGTTGATGATTTCAACAATTTAATCCATGGAGACAAGCCTACAAAGTGCAAACTCATAGTTTCTTCCCATAATTATCAAAATACTCCTTCGATAGAAGAGCTTGGGAACCTTGTGGCCAAAATACAGTCAACGGGAGCTGACATTGTGAAGTTTGCAACAACCGCTGTAGATATAACTGATGTAGCACAAGTTTTTGACATTAATGCTAATTCTCAAGTAATTGACATTAATGCTGTAGATAAAACATGAATTCTAGAGATGTATTTTTGTTTACATTTACTGCTGTAGATATGTCTGATTATATCCGGGTTTTATTCAGTTACATGGTTTTTTAATTACCTTAATTAAGCATTTAGGTTCCAATTATAGCACTGGTGATGAGTGAGAAGGGTTTGATGTCTCGAGTACTCTGCCCCAAATTCGGTGGATATTTGACATTTGGCATCCTTGAGCATGGAAAGGTATCGGCACCCGGGCAGCCCACAATTAGGGATCGTTTGGACTTGTTTAATTTCAGACAATTATGACCCGACACAAAAGTATTCGGTATTATTGAGAAGCCAGTTGGACGTTGCAAATCACCTTTGTTATACAATAAAGCAGTTTATGTACACTTATTGGTGGATATTGACAGATTTTGCGGGGTTCAGGTTGAGTTTTAATGGAAGAACCGGTAAAGGGCTGCAAAACCAAGCAGTTTTTTGTGGAATCAGTAACATCAATGGGATTGTTATCTGATACAGAAACAGTTGAAATGGAGAATTTAGCTCTAATATATGCAGATAAGCATGCAAAACCACATATTTATTTATTTATCGAGAGCAGCTGAATGTTACCATCAACAAGGAGAAGGACAAATGCTACCAATCAACAGTAAAGAGGACCCATAGATTCGCCATTGACGCAGACAACCTAATCATAACAGATAGGATTGAGCAACTGCATCTCAACATATTAAAACGTGATACATGCAAATAAAACACGATTTTTCAATAGACACTAAAGACCTCTATTATTTACTCTGTAAAACGTGAATCAGAAATGGTGGTAAACATGACATGACCTTTCATATAAATGGTAAGTGTAATACGCACCTCAAGCTCATCTGCTTTCGAATCCTTTAACCCCTTGCTATTCACACTTCACAGATGGCTGAAGTATTTTCCCATTTGAAATCATACATCTGTTCATTGACAAGCATCAAAAATCAACCAAGATATCAAAATAAAAAGGGTGATAAGAATCAAATTAATGAACCCACGGAGACACTTTACATACTTGATAAACTGATTTTCTGTGGAAAACGTTTTGAGGAAGTCATCTTTTGTAACACCCCCAAAATTCGATACAGCGGAAGACTCAACAAGCTTTCGGGGTGCTACGGGGATTGGTATCCAACACAAGACAATATAGAACGAGATAAAGTAAACATAATAAAAACACAACCAAAACGGGGTTTTAGAGTTTACATTTATCCCAACATCATTCAGAGTTAGGCCCAAAATAAATAACAGTAGGTCCAAATTTAATTATCAGAGTTTAGAAAATATAGATCCATAACCGTGTGCCACAGCCGAGCCTTCCAATCCAAGCATGCACCTCAACACTTAATTACCTGAGAAAACGTGCTAAAAGTCAGCTTTCGCTGGTGAGATCATAGGTTTAAGTTCAACTAATAATATAGTGGACATATACGCAAAACGCTTGCTAGCTAGACTAAGGATTCACTAAAAGTCTGCGGATACCCTCCGCTCTTAACATAACACACGGAAACCCTTCCGCAATAACCAAAACACACGGATACCCTTCCGTACTATCATAGATATTCGGGTAACCCCCGCAATACCAATAAATACTCGGATAACCTCCGAAGTATTAATAACCTATAGGTGCACGCTACAGTATCTAAATAAGTCAACCTTGAATAGTACACACGAACCGCGTGACTAAAGCTGACAATAACAAATAAGCCAACCTTGAATAGTACACATAAGAAGTGACTAAAGCTGACTATACATCCTAGTCCATACGCATAGCAAGTTTAGAAATAATATAAAAGCGATAACAGTCCACATAAAATGATTTGCACGTTTCTCACCCCAATCATTGAAAACATAGTTCAAGAGTAAAAAGTGGGGCTATGACTCACCTCAAGTCCAGAAAATAGCAAGACGAGGTAGGTAGCAAAAAGATGTATGATAACTCACGAAACAGCAACTACGGACTTGGCACGACCTAACAATATTAACTCTTTCAGAAATCATTTCCTCAAATATATAATATTCCCAAACCCGGACGAGAATCCGTTTTATTACTGAAAATCCATTTCGTATTAGTTTGGTGTATTTGCGTTTGGTATCCATACGGGTGGTGGGTCGACTCAAAACAAACCAACAAGATCACACGTAGAAGATACAATAAACTATAGATCTAATATTAGCCCAATATATCATTTAAATAAATCGCCAAAGTTTATCAAATCCGTCGATTTGATAATCCTCATATTTATTTACGTAATATACCGTTCCAAGATTACACCCAATCTAAAGCACATATAAAGCACATAGCACGTAATCACTATATAGTATATATCTCAGTTTAATAAATTCCTCGTATATATCGTCAAATTGGCCCGATTTCCCGATATATACACTCGCAATCTATTACACTTTACATATACTACAACCTGTGGGCGTCGTAGGATACGCTGCCCACTAATATATTCGTTTCATATAACCAAACAACCCGGCTCAACCTTACGGTTGAGTGGTTATTTACTTATAGAAAACGTCTATATTAGTCGTCATATATCCGAGACAACACGAATGTCACAAATAATGACTTACCTGGACCCGAGTGACAACAATTTCGCCTAACTCAATAAACTTATCCGTTGTATATTCGAAATGACATTTTATTAAATGTTTCATAATTGTCGGGAGTTTCCCGTTTATAACACAATTTTTATAATAATAATACGTTTAATAATATTACGCCACTTTCGTAGCCTAATATATATCTAATCGTATTATTTATAATACGACTCGTGATTATTATTATTATTAATATACGCGTTTATATAGTTATATATATACGTTATTCACGTATATACTTTCATACAAACGTTCATATTATCAATAATGATTATTACGAGTTTTATTATTCTCGTTTCAATTTTATTAGTTATTGAGTTATACGAAATGGTCATATGTCCGAGTCATGACCCTCGGCTCATTGTCCAAGTCCAATAATAAACCAAAGTCATAAATAATAAATCTCCGTCCAAATCACAATCTCAACCACGGGCTACAACAATAAGGTCCGACTACGGTACCCGACTAACCTATCTCCGTCATCTAATGACCGTCTCATAACCGGTCCTCATATCATATACCACTCGACAACAACTTCACAATATCAAACCATAACCAATAACCAATCCAATTCGACCCAAAGGTATACGGCCGAGAAATAATTACCACGACAATATAACAATAACAATAATAATCAACGACAATATACACTTAGTTCACATTACCACGAAATAATCATTTAACCAAATTAGTATTCGGGTCGGTTTACCAAGCCGAACCCGAGGCAACACTTCACCACAACTAGTATGGTTCCCACCCGAGACCTCCATGGTCTCGGCTAGCTCTAAATGAGCCAATAATACCACACGACCTACTAGGGTCGTCGGCCAAGAACCCATTCGACCATCATGGTCAATTCGGCAAAACACAAGTATTCGGCTAAAAGCCGCGACTCAAAAGTCGAACCATGTAGCTATCGAGTCAATAGACTCGAACCACACTCAAAGAGAATCCCTAAGAGGGTCTCGGTAGGGCCATACGAGCGCAAGAAAAATAATCCCGAGACCACAAGGTCTCGGCTAGCTCCAACTCGAGGTCACAACACCTCGACAACCCATGAATCCCACGGATCCATCACCAAATCGAACCCAACACAACCCAAATCGGATACCAAACTTTAAGAAAACGTTTTTCCAACCACAACCCATAACTTTGTTACGTTTTTAGATGAAACCCATTCGGATCTCCTCGATTCGTGACCAAGAGTCACGATTCGAACCCATAAATTGAGTTAAAACTCATCCTACCTTCCAAAACAATATGAAATCGAATGGTACTTCAAGAAATAACACGAAAATGATGATGAACTTGTGATTATTTGGTTCGGATTTGGTGTTAATGGGGGAGTTATGGCGCGTGTTCTAGCTCAAAAGAAAGAGGAGAAGGAGAGGAGTAAGATGGTGGTGGTGGTTTTGTTGGGTGACCGGCGGTGTGGCGGCGGCTGGCCGGAATAGTGTTCGGCGGCTAGGGTTAGGGCTAGTGGAGAAGAGAGAGTTGGTGAGAGGTGAGAGTAAAGTTAGTTTGTGTTGTGTGTGTGTGGTTACAACCGGCCAAACGGACCCTTTAATAACTTTTCTCTTTTTTTTTTTTTTTTTTTTTTTTTTTTTGTAATAATAATAATAATAATAATAAGTGTAATAATAATAATAATAATAATAATAGTAATAATAAAGATATTATTACGGTTGAGCGGGCAATATGGGTAAATGTAAAAACACGTGGCCCGAACCCGAACTCATTTTAAAATTTCCATATTACACGAGAACCTCTCGTAATTAATTAAAATAATAACGGCTCGTTAAGACGAATCATAAAATTGTGTTAGGTAATCCTAGTGCCAAAGTCAACGTAGTTCCAAGTGAGAATTCAAATATACATCACCGATCACATAATCAAAAACGAATTATGAACATAATTCACGAATACCATAACGTCATTAAATAAAATTTCCATAAAATAGGTCTTACAAGTTCGTTGTGAAATGAAAATTTCAAATAAAAATTATAAACGAACTTATATCGAAATGCGGATTTTTAAAATGGCTCCCTAAACTGCCGGTTGTCACATCCTCCCCGTCTCAGAAGGAAACCCGTCCCGGGTTTCACTCGGAAAATTTTCATCTACGAAGTGAAAAGCTTCGGATATCTCTTCCTAAACTCGTCCTCACGTTCCCACGTATATTCTGGTCCATGTCGGGAATTCCAACGAACCTTGACGAGCGGAATGCGACTCCTCTTGAGTCGTTTAACTTCACGATCTAAAATCTCGATCGGCTCCTCCACGAAATTCAATTTCTCATCAACACGAATATCCCTCATTGGAATGACGGGCATTTCATCAGAAAGACATTTCTTCAAATTACTCACGTGAAACACGTCATGAACTTTGCTCAGTTCAGACGGTAATTCCAACCTATAAGCCACGGGCCCAATTCTTTCTAAGATCAAGAATGGTCCAATGTAGCGCGGGTTGAGTTTACCACGTTTCCCGAAACGTATTATACCTTTCCAAGGCGAGACTTTCAGCATCACTTTGTCTCCAACCTGGAACTCTAAAGGTTTACGTCTCTGATCGGCGTAGCTCTTCTGCCTATCTCTGGCGGCTTGCAACCGATCACGAATCTGAGTCACTTTCTCGGTAGTTTCCAAAATAAGCTCAGGGCCTGTAAGTTGACTATCTCCAACTTCTGCCCAACCAATAGGCGAACGACACTTTCTGCCATACAAAGCTTCGAATGGTGCAGCCTTAAGACTTGTGTGGTAGCTGTTATTATAGGAGAATTCCGCAAGGGGCAAATACTTCTCCCAGCCTTTACCAAAGTCTATGATGCATGCACGAAGCATATCCTCTAGCGTCTGAATGGTCCTCTCACTTTGACCATCGGTTTGGGGATGATATGCAGTACTCATATCAAGCCTCGTCCCCAAAGCCGTTTGTAGTGATCGCCACAAAGCTGACGTAAAACGACTATCACGATCCGAAATAATAGATATCGGGACTCCATGACGCGAAATAATTTCCTTCACATATAACCTTGCAAGCTTATCCACACTATCATCTTCACTAATAGCTAAGAAATGAGCAGACTTTGTCAGACGGTCCACAATTACCCAGATAGCGTCACAACCGCTAGCCGTCCTCGGTAATTTGGTAATGAAGTCCATAGTAATCCGCTCCCATTTCCAGACTGGAAGTTCTGGTTGCGTTAGCAGTCCTGACGGTCTCTGGTGTTCAGCCTTAACCTTGGCGCATGTCAAGCATTTACTAACGTACGATGCTATATCTGCCTTCATATTTGGCCACCAATAGAACTTCTTAAGATCCTGATACATTTTATCGGAACCAGGGTGAATGGAGTACTTTGACTTATGCGACTCATGCATAATCACTTCTCGAATTTCTCCATATAACGGTACCCAAATCCGATCTCCAAGACATAATAATCCATCCGAACGCTCAACAAATCCTTTCTCATTATCAGCCATCCCAAATATGTTCTCGGCAGATCTATTTTCTGCTTTCAACGCTTCCGTTTGAGCTTCGAGTATTTGAGATGGTAATGGCGATACGATAGTCATTCCCAATGACCTAACTCGTAATGGTGGTACTCTTTCCTTTCGACTAAGAGCATCAGCAACAACGTTTGCTTTACCAGGATGGTAGCGAATTTCACAATCATAATCGCTTAGCAACTCGATCCAACGTCGTTGTCTCATGTTGAGCTCTTTTTGATTCAAGATGTGTTGTAGACTTTTGTGGTCGGTAAACACAACACACTTGGTTCCGTACAAGTAATGTCTCCATATTCTTAAAGCAAAAACCACAGCACCGAGCTCCAAATCATGGGTAGTGTAGTTTTTCTCATGCTTTTTGAGCTGTCGGGAAGCATAAGCTATCACCTTCTCTCGTTGCATTAACACGGCTCCTAAACCTTTATGTGAGGCGTCACAATAGACAACGAAATCCTCGTTACCTTCTGGTAACGCTAAGATAGGAGCACTACACAACATTTTCTTAAGCAATTGAAACGCTTCCTCTTCTTTATCTCCCCATTCATACGTAACACTCTTTTGGGTCAATTTGGTCAATGGTTTAGCTATCTTCGAAAATCCCTCAATGAATCTTCGGTAATAACCAGCTAAACCCAAAAATTGACGAACTTCGGTCGGGGTTGTAGGTGCAGCCCAATCTTTTATCGCCTCAATTTTTGCAGGATCCACATGGACTCCTTGTCTGTCAATCACATGACCCAAAAACTGTACAGTCGGAATCCAAAATTCGCATTTCGAAAACTTGGCATAAAGTTTCTCCTTCCTGAGCAATTCCAAAATGAGTCTTAAATGCTCCTCATGCTCTTTCTCACTCTTTGAATAAATCAGGATGTCATCGATGAATACAATCACGAACTTATCCAAGTATGGCTTACACACACGATTCATGAGATCCATGAATATTGCTGGTGCGTTAGTCAACCCAAACGGCATCACCTGAAACTCGTAATGCCCGTAACGGGTTCTGAAAGCCGTTTTCGGAATATCCTCCTCACGAACTCGAAGTTGATGATATCCCGATCTCAAATCAATCTTCGAATACACACTCGATCCTTGGAGTTGATCGAACAAGTCATCGATCCTAGGTAACGGGTATCGATTCTTCACCGTTAACTTATTCAACTCTCTATAATCAATACACATACGAAACGATCCATCCTTCTTCTTCACAAATAAGACTGGGGCTCCCCAAGGTGAAGAACTTGGTCTTATGAATCCCTTTTCGGCTAACTCCGCTAATTGTTTCGACAACTCTTCCAGTTCGGTAGGTGCAAGACGATAAGGTGCTCGTGCTACAGGTGCAGCACCAGGTATCAACTCAATCTGAAACTCCACTTGCCTACTTGGTGGGATTCCCGGTAAATCATCGGGAAACACATCAGGAAAATCACAAACTATAGGCACATCTCCAATGTACCTTTCCTTTTTCTTCGTCTCTCCCTTCTCAGAAATTTGAGCTAAGAAAAGATAACATCCCTTCTCCATTAACTTCGGTAACTTAGTGCAAGAAATCACCGCCAATCGGGATGGGCTCCTAGAATCCTTTCGGTCTCCTAGTATATTTAGGACTTCCTTTCCGTAGGGTACACGCACGATCTTCTCGTCGCAAAGTATGTGAGCACGATACTTCGACAACCAATCCATACCAATGATTACATCAAAACTTCCTAACGTGACGGGTAGAAGATCTATGTTGAAAGGGTGGTTCAAGAAATTTAACGTACAACCTCGAATGATAGTATTAATCCTTTCTATGTTTCCATTAGCTAACTCAATATCATATCCAATTCCTAAGGCCATCGGGGGTTTCTCTAGTAAGGGTGCAAATGTAGTGGACACAAAACTCCTATCGGCACCAGTATCAAACAGTATGGAAGCATAACGATTATTGAGAAGGAACGTACCAGTAACGACGTTCGGATCTTCTCCTCTCTCGTTCCCGAGTGCATACACTCTTCCCTGAGCAGCTCCAGCTTCCACACGTTGGTCCCCATTATCTAGTCGTCCACGATTTCCTCCAGCTCCACGGTTTCCATAATTGTACCCATTACCACCCAAGCCTTGATTTCCACGGTTCCGCGATTCTCTACACTCATTCCTATAGTGTCCCTTCTTTCCACACCCATAACAGGTAACATCTGCCTTATTTCTCATCTCAGGAGTAGCTTGAACCATTGCAAGAGGTCGAGCTCTACAGTCCCTAGCTGTATGTCCTTTCTTTGAGCAATTCTGGCATTTCACACTACACCATCCAGTGTGATGCTGATGGCAACGATCACACTTGGGTGCATCACCGTTCTGATTCTTCTTATCTCCATTCCCAATAGCATAAGCCTTAGCTTGTCTCTTGCTTCGGTGATCATTACTCTTAGAGTGACGGTCTCTCTTTCTCTTTCCATTCTTCTCCTTATCAGCTTCTTCTAATTCCAACGAATCCATAAGTTGTTGAGCAATTGTGATTGCCTCATGGATGTTTGCAGGCCTAGCAGAAATTACATCATTCCTCGTAGCTACAGGCAAACCATCAGTATACCTCTCGATCTTTTGAGTTTCAGTTTTCACCATATCTGGGCACAACAAGGCTAACTCCTGGTAACGACGATTGTAAGTCGCCATATCATTACCTTTCACCTTGTGGTTCCAAAACTCAATCTCTAGCTTCTTGACCTCATTCCTTGGGCAATAAGTCTGAATCAGCAAGGACTTAAATTGCTCCCAAGTCATAGCATAAGCTACATCACTCCCAACTGCATTTCGGTAGTTGTTCCACCAGGTCAAAGCTTCATCCTTTAAAGTAAAAGAAGCAAACTTTACCTTCGCATTCTCCGCACAACCACTGACATTAAACACTGACTCAGTCTTCTCAATCCATCTGACTAAGTAAACCACTCCTTCATTTCCACCAAACTCAATGGGTCCACAAATCTTGAATTCCTTGTATTGACATCCATTAGCACGAACAGGTGGAAAAGTTCCAGCAGAGTTGTTGGAATGATTTGACTCAGCTAGTAGTTCAGCAACTCTTTGCTCCACGAGTTGGTTGATCATGGCTTGATCCACAGTAGGTGCATTAACGGAACATGATCATTGTCTCCCTGAACATCAACATTTTGATTCCTGTTGTTACGGTTAGTGGTGTCCAGGTTGTCAGGAGTAGGGGTCTCAACATTTCGAGTAGGTCGACGACCTCGGCGAGCAGGAGTAGTCACTACCGTACTAGTTCGGGTAGCTCTGACAGGGTTTTGTCGTACAACCATTAATATAATTCCAAGACAATATCAACCACGCAAATAGGAACACAATTCTCCATGTACGCCAAAACCATAGAATATCGTACGAGGTCACCATCGTCCATACAAGTAGTGATCGACACTTCGTTCCAAAATACCAAAGACATGATAAATACTAATCGTTCCATAAGAGACGAATACCGTACAGAATACATCAAAATATGATAACTAGCTTTTCTAACCGAACACTCCTCGGCTAAGAAAGCAACAAGATAATATAACTCAAACAACTAGCCACGTGGCTGACGGAGAATCCTCAACTCCTGCCTCAAGCCATCAAGATCCCTCCATAACGATCCTAACTCCACGCTATGGGTGTCTCGGTCTCTCTTGAGGTCAGCCACCTCCTTCTCTAGCTCGGCATTCCTTTGCCAAAGCTTGCGGTCGGCCTCACGAGCAGTAACAAATCCTTGTTGCAAACTATCGATATGCTCGTGGACATCCATCATAACTCTCCTCAGCTCAGTAGTCCTGCCCACAACGACAGTCAAATCAACCCTCAAATCTGCTAAAAACTCTCCAATAACTCGCTCAAGTCGATCAGATACACGTGCAACGCTGTCACTAAGCTCAGTAATCCGAGCCCACAACCTGCCAATCTCACCCAACTCTGCATGCTCAGCAGAAATCTCAGACGATGCATCCGACTCCACGGGACTACCCGGTGGTAACTCAAACAAGAACGGATGATCAGGTGAATCGGGCTCAATCGGGTGTACAGGTGAATCAGGCTCCTCAGCCTGAGCTGGTGGTGCTAACACATCATCATCATCATCAGGCATCTCATCCTCCTGAGGGTCATCCTCCTCCTCAGGGTCATCATCATCACCATGCTCAGCCTCCTGAGGGTCATCCTCCCGCTCAGGGTCATCAGCCTCATCCTCACCCTCGTACTCCTCCTCCTCCTCATCGGAAGAGTACCTCATCACTCGTCGTCTCCTACTGGGTGAACCATGTGAAGATGTAGTAGGTGATCTAGGACGACGACGCAATGATGTGGGTGGCGCCTCAGACAGAAGAGAATGAGCATCAATCTGTAAAGGTGATGGAGTAGGGCGTACCGACATGCGTGCTGTAGCTCGGTGGGCAAAGCGTGGTGCCACACGAGTCAAAGCCTGATGAAGAGTAAGCTGCCTCGATGTACCAGGGAGCCCTAAAGAAGATGAGGGTCCCTGCGTAGATGCAGCAGGTAGTGCTGAAGTAGAAGCTGCCTGTGATACAGTAGCTGAAGTCATGGCCATCTGGTAAGGGTCATCAGATGCCATAGTGAACTGTGTAGGTAAAACTGATGCAGTAAGAATATCCTCGACGACATCGGGCATATGGGAGGCCATAGTTTGTGACAACGGCGTAGGGTAGGTGTAAGTGTTTCAAAACAACTTAAATCACAACTCATAAAACCATACCAAACATACTCATCAAATAATTTCATATATAATCTCAATAAAAGAATTTCAAACACCGCATTACTAAAATGTTTATAAAACATATAGACCATATAAATCCTCGAGAACGCCATCTTATTACTAAAAAAATCCATAAACCTCAAATCATCTCAAATATCTTATAATACCTCAAATAATAGAAGATGCTTCGGCTTGGCGGGCTGGCGGGCGGTAGTCAAGGATCATTTTCTATAAAAATACGGTTATAGTTTAGGCGTTTATTTACCTAGTTCTCTATAACCTTGGCTCTGATACCAATCTGTAACACCCCCAAAATTCGATACAGCGGAAGACTCAACAAGCTTTCGGGGTGCTACGGGGATTGGTATCCAACACAAGACAATATAGAACGAGATAAAGTAAACATAATAAAAACACAACCAAAACGGGGTTTTAGAGTTTACATTTATCCCAACATCATTCAGAGTTAGGCCCAAAATAAATAACAGTAGGTCCAAATTTAATTATCAGAGTTTAGAAAATATAGATCCATAACCGTGTGCCACAGCCGAGCCTTCCAATCCAAGCATGCACCTCAACACTTAATTACCTGAGAAAACGTGCTAAAAGTCAGCTTTCGCTGGTGAGATCATAGGTTTAAGTTCAACTAATAATATAGTGGACATATACGCAAAACGCTTGCTAGCTAGACTAAGGATTCACTAAAAGTCTGCGGATACCCTCCGCTCTTAACATAACACACGGAAACCCTTCCGCAATAACCAAAACACACGGATACCCTTCCGTACTATCATAGATATTCGGGTAACCCCCGCAATACCAATAAATACTCGGATAACCTCCGAAGTATTAATAACCTATAGGTGCACGCTACAGTATCTAAATAAGTCAACCTTGAATAGTACACACGAACCGCGTGACTAAAGCTGACAATAACAAATAAGCCAACCTTGAATAGTACACATAAGAAGTGACTAAAGCTGACTATACATCCTAGTCCATACGCATAGCAAGTTTAGAAATAATATAAAAGCGATAACAGTCCACATAAAATGATTTGCACGTTTCTCACCCCAATCATTGAAAACATAGTTCAAGAGTAAAAAGTGGGGCTATGACTCACCTCAAGTCCAGAAAATAGCAAGACGAGGTAGGTAGCAAAAAGATGTATGATAACTCACGAAACAGCAACTACGGACTTGGCACGACCTAACAATATTAACTCTTTCAGAAATCATTTCCTCAAATATATAATATTCCCAAACCCGGACGAGAATCCGTTTTATTACCGAAAATCCATTTCGTATTAGTTTGGTGTATTTGCGTTTGGTATCCATACGGGTGGTGGGTCGACTCAAAACAAACCAACAAGATCACACGTAGAAGATACAATAAACTATAGATCTAATATTAGCCCAATATATCATTTAAATAAATCGCCAAAGTTTATCAAATCCGTCGATTTGATAATCCTCATATTTATTTACGTAATATACCGTTCCAAGATTACACCCAATCTAAAGCACATATAAAGCACATAGCACGTAATCACTATATAGTATATATCTCAGTTTAATAAATTCCTCGTATATATCGTCAAATTGGCCCGATTTCCCGATATATACACTCGCAATCTATTACACTTTACATATACTACAACCTGTGGGCGTCGTAGGATACGCTGCCCACTAATATATTCGTTTCATATAACCAAACAACCCGGCTCAACCTTACGGTTGAGTGGTTATTTACTTATAGAAAACGTCTATATTAGTCGTCATATATCCGAGACAACACGAATGTCACAAATAATGACTTACCTGGACCCGAGTGACAACAATTTCGCCTAACTCAATAAACTTATCCGTTGTATATTCGAAATGACATTTTATTAAATGTTTCATAATTGTCGGGAGTTTCCCGTTTATAACACAATTTTTATAATAATAATACGTTTAATAATATTACGCCACTTTCGTAGCCTAATATATATCTAATCGTATTATTTATAATACGACTCGTGATTATTATTATTATTAATATACGCGTTTATATAGTTATATATATACGTTATTCACGTATATACTTTCATACAAACGTTCATATTATCAATAATGATTATTACGAGTTTTATTATTCTCGTTTCAATTTTATTAGTTATTGAGTTATACGAAATGGTCATATGTCCGAGTCATGACCCTCGGCTCATTGTCCAAGTCCAATAATAAACCAAAGTCATAAATAATAAATCTCCGTCCAAATCACAATCTCAACCACGGGCTACAACAATAAGGTCCGACTACGGTACCCGACTAACCTATCTCCGTCATCTAATGACCGTCTCATAACCGGTCCTCATATCATATACCACTCGACAACAACTTCACAATATCAAACCATAACCAATAACCAATCCAATTCGACCCAAAGGTATACGGCCGAGAAATAATTACCACGACAATATAACAATAACAATAATAATCAACGACAATATACACTTAGTTCACATTACCACGAAATAATCATTTAACCAAATTAGTATTCGGGTCGGTTTACCAAGCCGAACCCGAGGCAACACTTCACCACAACTAGTATGGTTCCCACCCGAGACCTCCATGGTCTCGGCTAGCTCTAAATGAGCCAATAATACCACACGACCTACTAGGGTCGTCGGCCAAGAACCCATTCGACCATCATGGTCAATTCGGCAAAACACAAGTATTCGGCTAAAAGCCGCGACTCAAAAGTCGAACCATGTAGCTATCGAGTCAATAGACTCGAACCACACTCAAAGAGAATCCCTAAGAGGGTCTCGGTAGGGCCATACGAGCGCAAGAAAAATAATCCCGAGACCACAAGGTCTCGGCTAGCTCCAACTCGAGGTCACAACACCTCGACAACCCATGAATCCCACGGATCCATCACCAAATCGAACCCAACACAACCCAAATCGGATACCAAACTTTAAGAAAATGTTTTTCCAACCACAACCCATAACTTTGTTACGTTTTTAGATGAAACCCATTCGGATCTCCTCGATTCGTGACCAAGAGTCACGATTCGAACCCATAAATTGAGTTAAAACTCATCCTACCTTCCAAAACAATATGAAATCGAATGGTACTTCAAGAAATAACACGAAAATGATGATGAACTTGTGATTATTTGGTTCGGATTTGGTGTTAATGGGGGAGTTATGGCGCGTGTTCTAGCTCAAAAGAAAGAGGAGAAGGAGAGGAGTAAGATGGTGGTGGTGGTTTTGTTGGGTGACCGGCGGTGTGGCGGCGGCTGGCCGGAATAGTGTTCGGCGGCTAGGGTTAGGGCTAATGGAGAAGAGAGAGTTGGTGAGAGGTGAGAGTAAAGTTAGTTTGTGTTGTGTGTGTGTGGTTACAACCGGCCAAACGGACCCTTTAATAACTTTTCTCTTTTTTTTTTTTTTTTTTTTTTTTTTTTTTGTAATAATAATAATAATAATAATAAGTGTAATAATAATAATAATAATAGTAATAATAAAGATATTATTACGGTTGAGCGGGCAATATGGGTAAATGTAAAAACACGTGGCCCGAACCCGAACTCATTTTAAAATTTCCATATTACACGAGAACCTCTCGTAATTAATTAAAATAATAACGGCTCGTTAAGACGAATCATAAAATTGTGTTAGGTAATCCTAGTGCCAAAGTCAACGTAGTTCCAAGTGAGAATTCAAATATACATCACCGATCACATAATCAAAAACGAATTATGAACATAATTCACGAATACCATAACGTCATTAAATAAAATTTCCATAAAATAGGTCTTACAAGTTCGTTGTGAAATGAAAATTTCAAATAAAAATTATAAACGAACTTATATCGAAATGCGGATTTTTAAAATGGCTCCCTAAACTGCCGGTTGTCACATCTTTTGTCTCAGCAAGATTATCAGCAAAAATATTCTGCACAGAAGAAAATGAGACGGCCATCAGCATTGAAATTTAATATACGTAGACATCATCAGGGCTAAGACAAGCTCAGACAGAGTTACAAACTACGAAATCCACTTAAAAAAAAGATACACAAAAAGATATAAAGAATAAACACATCTTTAGCCACTAAGCAACTAGCCAAACATACCAATAGTCATTTATACCTCAATACATATATACATCATGATAAACAAACTTCTATTATATGAGAACAGCAACTCTAATTAAAACGTTGAACATCAAAAAAGTGTATCAATGCGCAACTCCAAATTGATAACTGCCACAAAAATTATATTAGAAGGGGTGGTTGTGGATTGCAAATTTTCAGCTTACGGCTTACGCTCTATAAGCACTTCAAAATAAGCACATGCCTATGTGATAATGGCATAAGCTCATATCAATCCAAACACTTAGAGATGTATTTTTCACTTTTAACAACACAATATGCATTCCCAAACACCCTCTAATCAATTCTAACTTTTCATCAACTCTAAAAAGTAAATATTCTTTAAATATAAGTATCTTCTTAGTCCTAATATATCAAAACCTGAAAACCAAATTTACATTTTGAAAGACTACTAACTATTCCAAATTCGAAAATAATTTACAGCGCATCCAAACACTCTGTATAATATTATCCGAAACAATTACTGGTTTTATAGTTAGTAATGATAATTATGTAATTTTACATCTACTCTATAAAGTCATTTTCCTCCGGATTTAACCAACTTACACCTATAATTTGAAGCATCAAACTAAATTGACTTCAACTACAACAAATGAACATCTAATTTTCTTACTAAAATTCAAGTATTAATAAGCACATACAGAGCTGTAAACAACATAAGTATCTAATCAGAAGAAAATTGAAAATGATATGTAAACAACACATAATTTGACAGTTGTATTATACCTACCTTGATAATGGCGACGGCGATTGAAGACGGTTACCGTGACGATGGTGCCGGAGTTAGGGTTTCGGTGGAGGTGGATAACGACGGTGGAGATGATTGGGTTGACGACAGAGTTAGGGTTTCAATTGGTGGTGGTGGTGGTCAATAACGATTAACGGTGGTGGAGCGATTTGGTGAGTGATTAGAAGAAGAGAGTTACTCTGATTGTATTTTATTTCTCCTTTTATTAATATTACTTTTATATTTAATTTAATAGTATCTTTTAGTAATTAAGGTGCCAAGAAATGTCAGGTTGACATAGTTGACTGACTTATTTCTATGTTTGCATTAGTATGGGTGTGTTTGTTTTTAAAAAAAAAAAAAAGTTTTACTAGCCGTCTTACTCCCTCTTACTCTTACCAGTAAGAGGTGAGCAGACGTTTTGCTTGTTTGTTTTTTTCTTTTGAGTCAGACCCAGTTAGACATATAACATCTTACTCAGTAAGAGGTGGGCGACTTGTCTTACTACCTCTTACTCGATAAGAGAGATTGAAGACTCGTGTTGATATAATATATTTGATTGTTTATTAACTATGTTTTATTTATGATAAAAAGTCTTGTTTCATATTTACACAAGTTACTTAAATAAATTGCATAAACGAGCACTTAAAATCATTCGGACAATTATAAAAAACAAACAACATTATTTCATTTAGATTTAAATGTTCTAACCATCTCTTACTAGTAAGATGTGATAGTAAAATTCAGACCTAAAACATCTAAATGAAACAAACACACCCTATCTTTAAAAACGTTGACTAATAATCAAATTCAACTATTAATAACACATGTTTTTTCTTACATTTCAAAGTATGCATTTATTAAATATTAATTTAAACTATAAGTTATTATAATTAATTACATTCACTAAGATTAATTACTATATAAACTAAATCCCAAAAAAGTCAAACGGTCAAAAGTTTCACATCTACAGTGCATCACTTATACAGTTTTTTCAAGTGATTCCTTATAGACGGCCTGTTAATGAGTCGTATGGGATTAGTCACGGTTTCCTATTGGGCCAAAAGAAAAATACTAATAATTTGGATGGTAGGCAAAAGGTTGTTTGTCCATTGGTGGATGGGCCCAGTAAGCATAAAAAAAAGTTATAACATGAAGTCCACAACATATTTATGTAGGGGGTGACAATGTTGCCTAAAGGTTTATGGAAGTTATTTTTAATTGACCAATAAAAAGCATACAACACATTTCATGACTAACAATGCCTAAAGCTTCATTTTTAGTGGCAATGTCATGCCTAAGCATGCCTAAACCTTTTTTTTTTTTTTTTTTTTTTTTCTCATTCTTTTCTTGCTTGCACTAATCGGCCCACCCACTAGGAGCACAAAATGTGGATCTAGTTTTGTTTGGTAGTACCTTTGTCTTATTAAATCACACATCACACACACTTGTATTCACACACAAAATCTTGATTTAGTCCCACCTCAGCTTGTTGCACATTTTCTTGATTTAGATCTTGACACACTTCATATTTTTGCACATTATCACAATCTTGATCTTGACCCACTTCATTTTGTTGCACATTATAACAAATCTTGATAATCATTAATTAGCTTCATCATCTTGATCCAATCCCACCTTCAACTCTATCATTCACAATCTCTAAATCCTCAAACACATGCCTTCTTTTCCTACCTTCACCCTCATAACCATCATGATAACTATCATCTTCACAATCTCCAACTACCATTTCAATATCTCTTTCGCCACCTTCAACTGCCACTAACCACCTAGCAAAAACAGCACCGCAGCTCCCTTGACCCTCATTTTCACCATTGTTAACCACTACCAAATGGATAAAAGCTTGCAACGGTAACAAATTCAATGCTTGCAACGGTCAAAAAAATTAAATGCAATGGTTTTACCGAATCGGTAAACCATGCCGTTTCCCTTGCTGATTTGCCCACACCGATCGACTGGCAATGTGTTGCCGATTCATACCGATTCACACCGAGCCATTGCCGAAAACGTTGCCACCCCTAACAATGCTTAAAAATAAAAAAACATATTGTATACACAATTTCCCAACAAAATTGTATACAAAATAATAATAATAATAATAATAATAATAATAATAATAATAATAATAATAATAATAATAATAATAATAATAATAATAATAATAATAATAATAATAAATAATTACATATTTGTTAGATGCAAAAAATAAAAAAATAAAAAAATAAAATAAAACCCACGGCAACGCGCGGGCTCAACGACTCGTTAATTAATAAATAGTATCTTACTATAAGTTATGATAATCTGTTTATTTTTCTAAAATGTGTGTCACCATCGAAGTAGAGGACTTATTTTGAAACGAACATGGTACATATGTTTTTTTAGCTAACAAAGCTTATGGAAGCTTGTAAAATGTTAGCGTCTATAAGTTTTTAAAATAAAAAACTGCATCAAGTAGCTTATATACAAAAACCTTTAGCTTTTAGCTTCATCTCTAGCTTTAGTTTCACCTTTCAACTAATTTTACTAAACATATGGCATGTGTCATGTGTGGCGTCAAATGATTAAAATGATTAATAGGTTAGCAATGAGTTTAGAGACATGAGTTTAAAGTTGTTTATATCATTGCAAGTGACTTTTTATACAATTATGAATCTTCATGTTTGACCGCAATTACGGTGGTAGTAGTGGTGGTCGATAATGATTAACGGTGGTGGAGCGATTAGGTGAATGATTAGAAGAAGAGAGGGACAAATTTTACTCTTATACTTTATTTCTACTTTTATCAATATTACTTTTTATATTTAACTAGTTGGAGCAAAAAAAAAAATTATATTATAAATATAGTGAATGAATTGCTAATCCAAACTCTCCCACAATTCCGTACCGCTTAGTGAATTCGTTACACAACACTCCAAACGCATATGTATTTGTTGTATGTGTTTGTTTGAGTTTCTCGTAACTTTCCTGTGACATCATTATTCCCGCATATATAAAGACCCTCATAATTTTTTACCCGTCAAACACTCACTACAAAAAAAAAGGGCTATAGTGACGATAATTTAATGACGACTTATACATTTCGTCACTAATTAGTGACGATATATAATTGTTGTCACTATATATCGTCACTTGCATATATAGTCATGAAATTTTCGTCACTCATCTAGTCACGAAAAAGTTTTGTCACTAAGTTGACTATTGCAATAAAATAAATTCAATAATTTTCCTAGTGTAATCTTATTAATTAATATATTTATCACAATCAAATCAATAATAATTTATTTTCCTAATTTTTCTCCATTTCAAGTTTTAAAAGAAAAAAAAAAAAAAAAAAAAAAAAAAAAGTCGTGTATCTAATATCTTTTGCAGTTGATAAAAACCAAGAAACAAATTATGAGTCTAATCACTCTTTGAATGCGACCATTCCTCAGTTAAACCACAAGTCAGTTATCAAGTATTAAAAAAAGGCGGATCTACAACCCGAATAAAACAATCTACGACCCGACCCGAAATTCTTATTTGTTCTCCCTCATTAATTTCTATCATCACTGCACATTTCTTCTCCCTGATTTCACACAAAACACACGCGGATTTGCTCAGAGGTTTTCTTTAAATCCTAATTTCGATAATATTACGAGTCTCATCATTCACTATTTTGCCCTAATTTGCTCAGAGGTTTTCTTTAAATCCTAATTACTAATATTGCGAGTTAATTATTAATTTTATGAATTTGTTGTATAATTCATATCTATTTGTGTTTCATATGCTTATTTGAGTCAACAAGTTTAGTTGAGTTGCTTGCCTCTTTTATTCTGACCTATTGCGGATAAGGTTTAGGGCTAAAATTGTGGTTATTTGATTGCTGGTTTGAGTTTAGAATGTGTGGGTTTAGCGGATTAGAATTTGATAAGGTTTAGTTGCTTTGAATATAAGATATTTAAGCATTGCATGCCAAGTGTTCGATAAAATGTCTAGCAAACTTAATAACACTTTATATGCATATTCAAATGCACTAGTGCAAAAACATTGGTTAACTAGTGCCTCGTATGTCAAATGCACTTTTGTGAGGGCAGATTTTAGGAATCTATATATCGGCTATGTTAGTTAGGCTTGTGCGTTTTATTTTTTTTTAGTTTTATTTTTTATTTTTTTTTTTTAATTTATTTATTTTTTTTTAAGATGTTTTTGGGTTGATTGTAGGCTAACTTTATAAAAGTGGTTTTATTTTTGTTGATAACTTTTATATCTAGGACTTGTTAATTGGGAAATAGCAATGACTTCATATAAACCAAGGTAAGTTGTGTTTTTTGTTATGCAGACGCTAGGTTGTCTTTTTCTAGTTACATAAAATCATTTACACATTCCTACAATCATCTGAATAAGAAATACGATTGTCTGTGAATTGATCTATAGTCATTTTGGAGCATTTATCTCTACTTTTGTTGGCCTAGAATTGTTTGACGAGTTCATTTAGACTAAATATAGGGTATTAAAATGCAGTCGAGATGCGGAAAACCATGTTTTATTGGAAAAATCAGCAGCATGTTTATTGTTGGTCGCTCCCAGTCTCTTCTTTAGGCCTAATGTTTGATCCTTGGCCAAATTTGGAGCATTCATCTCTGACTCTTACTTGGTTTATTATTGTTTGATGAGCTCTTAAAAAGCATCCTTTTTGCTTGATGAATGTGTTTAGGAGATCATTCATTTTCGGATACAGGACTTGACCACGGTGTAAAGTGACAACATATTCAGGAACAAATCGAATAGGGTCGGACATGATTGTTTTAAATGGGTCAACAATTAGTAAGAAGGCCAAGGTTTATATAGATTTATGATATGTCAGATAGAAACTAACTATGGTCGAAAATAAACAAGGTCGAATGACAATAATTTAGGGTTGATTTATATTTAGCATTTCCCGATTAAGTTTAAGAAAGGAACCCAGGTTTAGGTGTTATGGGTTCGACCAGACAAGAACAAGGGTCTAATACTTATATTTACGTGTCGACCAGCTTTGAGTAACAAAGGGTCAAACATATGTTATCAATCTAAACAGAAAGGATACACATGGTTCGATACAATCAGAGACAAATAGGGTCGATCAATGGGCCAAATACAATATCAGTTTCACATGGTCGATTATATGTATTCAATACTTTGGTCTTAAATATATCTCAGAACGTTGGGTGTGGGATTGTGTGTTCTCCGTAGATGGTGCTTGCCTCATTACAGGTATATGACTTGTAAATATATATATATATATATATATATATATATATATATATATATATATATATATATATATATATATATATATATATATATATATATATATATATAAAGTTATTAGATTACACTTTTTCTTAAAAGCGTATTTTTGTTGCTTCAGTATGTTGGTTTCTGGTATATGGTACTGTAATTTGCTTACAAGGCAATGTACCACTTAAATACAACTTACTCGATGAATGAAGTGCATTACATCATGATTATGAGTTAAATCTCAAGAAAATGTGTTTATTGCAATTCAGATGGTTGGGGTCGTAAAGAATGTTGAAAAAGATCGGTTTAGATACCAGGATCAGATGTCAAGTGACGGTCTGCGCGTGCATATGGAGGATTTTCTGTTTTTGTATACTTCATGTCGTTATATGTTTATAGTGATAGTATATTGTTACAATAGTTTCGTGCTTGTATTGATTGTATGAAAGAAATTTACATTGTGCTAATGGAAGTAATATTTTAGACCTTTGTTATTACAAAGTTTTATTCGATTTTGTTGTAGTAGTAGTAATAAATTGTGATAGGGATCACTGGCAATATTTTACTGCACATATTTTACTGCACATATTCCAGACGGAATAAGTAAGTGCTAGAGACGGAAACACGTTGTTTAGCCAAAAAATGACGCCTTTCTTTCGTCACTAATTCCAGCAAATAGTGACGACTTTAGCCACTGTAGTGATGAAATTAAGTGACGAAATGGGTTGTCACACACCCATAAGTGACGACTTTAGTTCGTCACTAATTTAGTGTCAAATATCAGTTTCGTCACTATTAACTTAGTGACGGAGCTATAGTGACGACAAGTGACGACCTTGATTTTCGTGACTAATCTGGTTTAGTGACGATTTTTCCACCTTTAGTGACGATTTTCCTGTCGTCACTATAGCCCTTTTTTCTTGTAGTGACTTCCCCCCAAAAGTTATAATTTTGAAAAATCAAGTTTGTATTAATTCAAATAAATGTTAAAGTTGTAAAAATTTAAATCAAAATAGACCAATTAAAAATGTAAAAACTAAAAACTTATAAAAATATATAAAAATGAATGTTAAATTAAAGAGCACAAAATTTTAAAAAATATGATCGAAATTAGATCATTAAAAAATGAATAGATAAAAAATAATTTCAATTTAAAAACAAAGGTAATTTTTTAGTTAAGAAATGAAATATGTCACTTTGTAATTGAACCTCATTATCTTAATTTTTGGTGGAGCCACAATTTAAATGATTTATATACTTGTATACATTAATAGCCTAAATATAGATTGGTGACTTTTTCTATCTTTTAGCGGGTGAAAATTTTAGCCCGTATTTCACAAATTTTGTACAGTAGTGATTAAGGTACTAAGAAATACAGTAAAACATCTATAAATTAATAATTGATAAATTAATAACATCGATAAAATTAATAATGTGTGCAATCCTAACTTGGGACCAGTACAAATTTGGACCCCAATCGATAAAATAATAAGATAATATTTTTTTTGAAACCCTAGTGTATATATATTAGTCCCAACGAAACTATAAATTAATAATTACTAAAAATTCCATATATATATTTATATATGTGTGTGAGAGATACATTTCAAAATCCTAAGATCGTTTAGTAAAAAATGAAATTCATTGTCACTTGTTATTTTTTTGTTGAACTTCAAATCTATATTGAGTTTATCTCAAAATCTTCTTATCGCTGTAAAGTGTTGGTGTGTTGTCTTCTCGTATTTCAACAAAAGTGTCAATTTTATTTTCATAAAGTGTGAATATGAATTCATAAAATTTTAATTGGAACTTGTTTTTCAGATTTATTTTTCATCTCTAAAGAGTATACATTGTAACTAGTATATTACATTTGAAAATTTAACGGCCATAATAAAACCTCTTTAAATTAATAAATTATTAATTTATCGATATAATAATATCTCATTAAATTAATAAAATATCCAAGTCATAACACTATTAATTTAGGTTTTACTGTATGTCAGTTTGTCATGGTTGACTGATTTATTTCTATGTTTGCATTACTATGTTTAAAAACGTTGACTAATAATCAAATTTTAGCTTCAAGATCAGGAAGTTGACTTTTGTGCTAATGAATTATTTTAAGTTTTAACCATTGGATGTGCCCTTTTTGGTGTTTTGAAAATCATTTCCAGGGTGATTGACTAAACTATTGGCTGCTTAAAGGCCTTGTGAATTAGGTCTTGTAAAATAGAGCCGGACCAGTTAATGCCAGTATACCAAGCTTTCTTGAGACCAGTGGTGATCTGCTAGCCGGGATTGTTACTAGTACCAACCCATGCCATGCATCAACGGCTAGTTGTTCGTCGTATTACAAACTTGTATCACGGTAGAGGTACCTATCACTAGTCAGTCATTCAATTCAATCGGTAGAGAATGACAATCCCGATCAGGAATGTAAAGAACTTTACAGTTTTAGAGAAACTGTCATATCTAGTTCTATTTGTTTTTCAATGCGATATTTGTATCATTCGGTTGAACATATCCAAATTATCACAGTGCAAAGTGAATGTTGCGACCATAATTTATATCAGTTAATGCATGTGCCATGTTTAAATCACCACCAGTATATGGAGGGCCATCATGTGAAGAATAAAACGTACCTATCAAAGCCTTTCTAAAAAAAAGTACCTATCAAAAGCAGAAATGATGTCAAATAAGAGTAGAGACAGGAATTTTGTAGCACAAAAGATGAACTCTAGTAAGCTTCAAAACTGACCCCGTTATTCGTTTCAACAGCTTCTTAAAAACTTATTTTCATCCCATAATTTCTGGATTTCAGGTTCCCTCGAAGCATAATTTGCTCTCATACCAAAGCTTGTCTTAGCAAGGTCAACAACATGCTTGTATTTTCCGTCTTGTACGTTGCTTTGTTCCTAAACAACTGAATACATCAACCAGTCAAAGGTCAGTTGGTCAAAAGAAAATATAAGACGATTGTAAAAGGTTAGCCTCAGATTCTACTTCTTTTCCCTGTGTAAGTAAGTTTGCGCAAAATATCACTCCAACTATCCATCCCCCAATTCTGATTCAACTTCGCAATTTGACTACTACGTAGCTTATGTCAAAATAAACACACTTTTAGAATATCTCAAAATAACCATACAGCTATGCAACCCAACTCTCCTAACCCAATAAACAGTTAAACACATAGCAATCTCGAACTCCTAATGTTTATTAAACCCTAAAACTATGAAGAAAAAAAAAGTTTGCATTATCGTGACATTTGATGCTCCATTTTATAACAAAAAAGGCTTCAGGGGTGCTGCTACTTTATCAGATTTCGCTCAATAAGAACCAAATCTCCACTAAATAAAAAAGGCCATTCACTTAAATGTGATATAAGTCCACAAAACAATTCTAATCAACCTTGCGAACATGACCAATTTACAACGCTATATCAAACAGTTGATGTGCAACTTAAACTAGCCATTACCACCTAGCATTGAATAGCCTGCCAAAACTGAAGGTATATCAGAGGTATCACAACACAGTAGCACAAACTTGAATACGATACAGAAAATAAGAAACAAGAATATGATGTTGCTGCCTAATACTTAGGTTTCAAAACTTCAATTCGGTACAATGCAATTCCCTACCCCTCGTGGTATATATAGACTAACCAATACACGTTAGACTATAACTAGGATTGCACTTTACTTAACCTAATAACTATCTAATAAGCTGGAAGATAATTATTCGAGACATCAAACCCTTCTCACCCATCACCATTGCTATTATTGGAACCTAAAAGATTAATTAATGCACTTAAATAACCAAGTAAATGAATAATAGCAGAGACTAATTCAGAGATATTTAACTAAGTTATAGGATTTTGTTATATGCAAACGAATTCTATCTCTAGAATTTATGATGCATGACTTACGCTGCTTACTTGAGAATTAGCAGTAATGTGAAAGACTCGTGCTACGTCAGTTATATCTACAGCGGTTGTTGCAAACTTGACAATGTCAGCTCCTGTTGACTGTATTTTGGCTACAAGATTCCCAGGCTCTTCTAGCGAAGGAGTGTTTTGATAATTGTGGGAAGAAACTATGAGTTTGCACTTTGTAGGCTTGTCCCCATGGATTAGATTGTTGAAATCATTAACGGCCAGCATTTGAGTAACTAAAATGAGAAATCTGATAGAAATATTCTGTCTGATAGTATAACGGGAATTTATTATGTAAGAACACTAATAATAGTACTTTAGGCGAGCCTATGAGCACGAATAGACACATTTAATGTCAAGAAGAAAGGAACCTTAAGCTCAACATCGATGTGATCAGCTCCTAACTCCATTGCTAATAGAAGAGCAGACAATTGACTTTGTTCATCTCCGTCGTACTGACCACCTTCCCATGTTGGTCTAGAAAATAACATAGAATCAGAAACCTTTTCGGAAGATAAAGTGTTACAACGTCATGTAATCTGGACTAGATTAATCAAGAAACCAATATCCCTGGTTGTCCTAAAGAAAAATATAAATGTCCCTTTTTGTAAGAAGAATTGATAATACTAATATCGAAGGAGTTGTCTGATGTCAATTCAGCATACAAACATCAATACTTCTATAATTACATTGACTTCAGGGGATGTTTGGTAATGCTTATTAAAACTGCTTATGCATTCATGAAATAAGCAATTGCTATAACAGAACGCAATGCTGCAAAAAGTGTGTAGATAGGCTTCTACAGTCACAAAACCAGATAATCAGATATCAGATTTGTTTAAGTTTACGACAATCAGCTAATTAGGAATTTAAGACGTAAAATAATCAGAATCGGATATCCTAACACTTATTACTGCTGATCTACTGTATCAAAACGCAACAAGGAGTGTTTGGCATTACTAAGTTAAACATCTTATGCTCATAACCAGAAGATCAACTTATCCAAAACAGCTTATTTCACCCCTAAGGTTAAACTTAGGATACTCAATCCACTAACAATAACCAGTTCAAACTAAACATTCTCAAACTCCTTATCAAAAAGAGCTTATATCACCCCTAAACTAAGTAGTTAAGCATATTCAAATTTATGCATCTGCTCAAAAAACACAATAAGCAGATAATCTTTTATAAAAACAATCCAAATTCTGAAACATCCCCATCACATGTCAGACGATTCAGTATACCATCAGAAGATAACTGCATTCGCATTATAACAGTATCAAGAAGATCATTAGCATAAGCACATTTTCATCCAGAAACTCAAATACAATCAGATACACAAATACATGAGTTTGGCAATTCTGCTAAGAGTACTTTAAAATACAGAAGCAAAAACATTGTCTGAATAAGCAACTTCCATACTGCTTATTTTACCCTAAAAAGGGCATATAATCACATCCAATCACTCAAATCTGCTTATCTACTACATTAAAACGCAATAAGGGGTGTTTAGGATTGTTAATTTTGAAAACTTATGCTCATAACCAGATAATAAACTTATACGAAACGGCTATTTTCAACCTAATTGTAAGCTTATAAGATCAAATCCACCAGTATATTCAACTTGGAATAAACAATTTCAGAGAGCCCCAAACTCTCATACACCTCCAAGGGAGGATTAAACTCTATTAAGCAATCCCAAACACCCCGCATCACATGTGAAACAATTTAGTATACCAACAGAAGAAAACTGCATTCACGTCATAAGAGTTCTAACGATATCACTAGCATAAGCCCTTTTTCATCCGAAAATACTTATCCATATTATACTTGCATATACTTCACACTTCATCCTAAACTTAAACTGATAATTACAAAGAGCTTCACATGTCAAACAATTCAGTATACTAAACACATTATAAAAGTTTCAACTCAAAAGTCAGCAATCCCAATTCCCACATCAAGCAACTCACAATACAAATGAATCCAATATTCATATCATAGAAACAGTTTCAAAATCAGCTTATTTCACCCTCAAATAAGCATATAATCATGTCCAGACACTCAAACCTTATCCACAATATCAAAACGCGATAAGGGGGTGTTTGGGATTACTATTTCAAACAGCTTATCAGCAGATGATCAGCTTATTTCACCCTAAGAAAACAGCTTATTTCTCCCTAAGAGCAAATTTGCAATATCAAATTCATCAATACTAATCAGTTCAAATAAAACAACAACAAAATATCAAGCAATCCCAAACACCCTTATCAAATATCAAACAATTCAGTATCCTAAAAAACTGCATTCATATCGGTTTTCGGATATTGAAAAAAAAGAATCAACTCACCTGTAAGTAAAAAGGGTAGGCAAAGGGCTTAATTTAACAAGGGTCTGAATATCATCCCTAGCACTAAATCCATCATGTTTCAAGCTATCCAATCTAATCTCAACAAGATCAGCACCGTAAGATTTAGCCAAATTCATAAGAACCAACATCTGATCAATTGTATCAGCCATTATTGGTGCACATATCAATGTGCTATTCCTTCTTACTCCATGTTCACCCATCTTCTCAACAGCCGATGTCACCTAAAAACAACAAAATTTAATAAAAAAATCAATAAGTAAACATATGATATGAAATAATCACCAAGTTGTCTATGGTCACACAAACTGATGTCCTCACAAGAGGTCTCGGGTTCAAACTAAACAGGAAAAACCTAATCCGTTTACCATTTTATAAACATAGGGGGTGTTTGTTTAAGCTTATTTTCTGTGGAATAAACAGGGTGATAGGAATGAAATTAATGAACCCACAGACACTTTACATACTTGATATACTGATTTTCTTGGAAAACGTTTTGAGGAAGTCATCTTTTGTCAAGCACGATCATCTGCAAAAATACTCTGCACAGAAGAAAAAGAGATCGTCATCAGCATCGCGCTACTGCACACAAATAACAACCAACATGCAAAAGATGTGTAGGATGATCACCTGAAGAGAAGTTTTAAGATCCGTGACTCCTTTCCCAGCCTTTACCAGTGACATACAATATCAACCACTGAAATACACGAAGTCAGATTTATACGTAGAGAAATCAGTCATTAAAGAACCGGAAACACGATTCAAAAAAATATAGTCCACAATGTGTACTTACATCAGATGTGCTCTCAAAAGAAATATCAGCATATGCTTTAAATGATATGCTGCTGATCCAAACAGTGATCTGCATTAATTTTTTACACATTAATACTAAAAACCAAAACACGATTTCTTCGCACGATAGAAAGATTATGAACAAATAACACTTTTTTTTTTGGACGTTTATACAAGTGCAAAGACCCTCAATAATATATGAGTAGCATATGCCAGAAACCACTTATTAAATAACTTAAATATCGATAAGTTGGATAATAACGATATATACCTTTAAGCCTTGGTAGCCGTATATTTTTCCATCTTCTTCAGAAAAGATACTTAGGTCAACAGGTCCAATGGGGAAGCTTTCCGGAGATCCCTCTTCCTCTTCTTTAGAGACTGAAATTTAATATACGAAGACATCATCAGGGCTAAGACAGAGTTACAAACTACGAAATCCACTTAAAAACAAGATAAACAAACAGATACGAAGAATAAACACATCTTTATCCACTAAGCAACTAGCCAAACATACCAATAGTCATTTATACCTCTATTATTTGAGAACAGCAACTCTAATTAAAACCTTGAACATCAAAAAGTGTATCAATGCGCAACTCCAAATTGACAATTGCCACAAAATTATATTAAAAGGGGGTGGTTGTGGATTGCAAATTTTCCGCTTACGCTCTATAAGCACTTCAAAATAAGCACCTGCCAACGTGATTATTGCATAAGCTCATAGCAATCCAAACACTTGGAGATGTATTTTTCACTTTTAACAACACAATATGCATTCCCAAACACCCTCTAATCAAATCTAACTTTATATCAACTCTAAAAAGTGAATTTTCTTTAAATTTAAGTATCTTCTTAGTCCTAATATTATCAAAACCTCAAAAAACGCAGATGGCCAAATGGAAAGATAAAAAATAAATGGGCTGATATTGCCACCTCTAGTTTACAGCCTATAGAACTGCTTTATTAGAGCAAACTGAGTCGTTAGTTTAGAACTGCTTTATTAGGTGTGTGAGCCCTACCCAACCCAACTCATTTCACACTTCCTATAAAGTTACCCATTTTAGCCCGTTGTTTGACCCACCTCCTTTTCCAGGGCAATTATGGAATTGATCAGAAAGGCTGAAGGAGAACATGAAACGGTGGCTGTCAGGGTAATGGAAGAACCGGTAAAGTCCTGCTGATCACTTTTCTTCTCAACTAGAAGATACATCTGCCAGTCGGGGATCAGTAACATCAATGGGATTGCTACCTGACAGAAACAGTTGAAATGGATAATTTAGCTCTAATATATGCAGATAAGCATGCAAAACCACATATTTATTTTATTAATCGAGAGCAGCTGAATGTTACCATCAACAAGGAGAAGAACAAGTGGTACCAATCTACCGTAAAGAAGACCCATAGATTCGCCCTCAACGCAGACAACCTAATCATAACAGATAGGATTGAGCAACTGCATCTCAACATATTAAAACTTGATACATGCAAATAAAACACGACTTTTCAATAGACACTAAAGACCTCTATTATTTACTCGGTAAACGTGAATCAGAAATGGTGGTAAACATGACAAGACCTTTCATGTAAATGGTAAGTGCAATACTCACCCAAGCTCATCTGCTTTCGAATCCTTTAACCCCTTGCTATTCACAGATGGCTGAAGTATTTTCCCATCTGAAATCATAGATCTGTACATCGACAAGCATCAAAAATCAACCAAGATATCAAAATAAAAAGGGTGATAGGAATGAAATTAATGAACCCACGGAGACACTTTACATACTTGATATACTGATTTTCTGTGGAAAACGTTTTGAGGAAGTCATCTTTTGTCTCAGCAGCATTGAAATTTAATATACGAAGACATCATCAGGGCTAAGACAAGCTCAGACAGAGTTACAAACTACGAAATCCACTTAAAAACAAGATTTAACAAAAAGATACAAAGAATAAACACATCTTTAGCCACTAAGCAACTAGCCAAACATACCAATAGTCATGTATACCTCTATACATATATACATCATGATAAACAAACTTCTATTATATGAGAACAGCAACTCCAATTAAAACCTTGAACATCAAAAAAGCGTATCAATGCGCAACTCCAAATTGACAATTGCCACAAAATTATATTAGAAGAGGTCATTGTGGATTGCAATTTTTCAGCTTACGCTCTATAAGCACTTCAAAATAAGCACCTACCAATGTGATAATTGCATAAGCTCATAGCAATCCAAACACTAAAAGAGATGTATTTTTCACTTTTAACAACACAATATGCATTCCCAAACACCCTCTAACCAATTCCAACTTCATATCAACTCTAAAAAGTAAACTTTCTTTAAATTTAAGAATCTTCTTAGTCCTAATATATCAAAACCTCAATACCAAATTTACATTTTGAAAGACTACTAACTATTCCAACTTAGACAATAATTTACAGCATATGCTTTAAATGATATGCTGCTGATCCAGACAGTGATCTGCATTAATTTATTACACATTAATACTAAAAACCAAAACACGATTTCTTCGCACGATAGAAAGATTATGAACAATATCAGTACCACAATCCCAGTACCACAATCAAATGCCCAACAAACAACAAATTCATCAACACCACACCCCTCAATCTATACTCATCAAGAACACAGTTAACATCAACACTCCCCTCACCACGAACAATAAACACTTTACCACACCCTTTAAACGCAAACTCATCACTATACAATGACAACCCAACTTGCAAAACCCAAGTACCTTTCAAAACAATCAGCGAAAAACACAGACGGCCAAATGGAAAGATAAAAAGTAAATGGGTTGATATTGCCACCTTTACAGCCTATAGAACTGCTTTATTAGAGCAAAGTGAGTCGTTAGTTTTGAACGGCTGTATTAGGTGTGTGAGCCCTACCCAATCCAACTCATTTCACCCTTCCTATAAAGTTACCCATTTTGGCCCGTTGTCTGACCCACCCCCTTTGCCAGGGCAATTATGGAATTGATCAGAAAGGCTGAAGGGGAACATAAAACAGGGAATATACCTGAGCAAGACTCAAACGGTGGCTGTCAGGGTAATGGAAGAACCGGTAAAGGGCTGCAAAACCAAGCAGTTTTTTGTGGAATGTCCTGCTGATCACTTTTCTTCTCAACTAGAAGATACATCTGCCAGTCGGGATCAGTAACATCAATGGGATTGCTACCTGATACAGAAACAGTTGAAATGGAGAATTGAGCTCTGATATATGCAGATAAGCATGCAAAACCACATATTTATTTATTAACCGAGAGCAGCTGAATGTTACCAACCTACAGTAAAGAAGACCCATAGATTCGCCCTCGACACATACAACCTAATCATAACAGATAAGATTGATCAACTGCATCTCAACATATTAAAACGTGATACATGGAAATAAAACACGACTTTTCAATAGACACTAAAGACCTCTATTATTTACTCTGTAATACTTGAATCAGAAATGTTGGTAAACATGACATGACCTTTCATGTAAAGGGTAAGTGTAATACGCACCCAAGCTCATCTGCATTCGAATCCTTTAAACCCTTGCTATTCACAGATGGCAGAAGTATTTCCCCATCTGAAATCATAGATCTATACATCGACAAGCATCAAAAATCAACCAAGATATCAAAATAAAAAGGGTGATAGGAATCAAATTAATGAACCCACGGAGACACTTTTGACTTTACATACTTGATATACTGATTTTCTGTGGAAAACGTTTAGAGGAAGTCATCTTTTGTCGCAGCAAGATTATTTGCAAAAATATTCTGCACACAGAAGAAAATGAGATCGTCATCAGCATCGCGCTACTGCACACAAATAACAACCAACATGCAAAAGATGTGTAGGATGATCACCTGAAGAGAAATTTTAAGATCCGTAACTCCTTTCCCAGCCTTTACCAGTGACATACAATATCAACCATTGAAAAGACACGAAATCAGATTTATATATACAAAAATCAGTCATTAAAGAACCGGAAACACGATTCAAAAAAATATAGTACACAATGTGTACTTACATCAGATGTGCTCTCAAAAGAAATATCAGCATATGCTTTAAATGATATGCTGCTGATCCAGACAGTGATCTGCATTAATTTTTTACACATTAATACTAAAAACCAAAACACGATTTCTTCGCACGATAGAAAGATTATGTTTTCCAATGACGATCCAGGAGCTTTGACTATGCATGCACTAACACAGCAGCAAATATAATTTATTGAGTAATGCATAACAATGACACTTTCTTTTCTTTTTCTTTCTTTCTCTTTTTTTGACTTTTATAAAAGTGCAAAGACCCCCAATAGCTAACAACATGTCGATTACACACCGGGGGTTGCTAAGAACTGAGGGACAATGCCCCTATATAAGTAGCATGCAGAAGCCACTTATTAAATAACTTAAATATTGATAAGTTGGATAATAATGATATATACCTTTAAGCCTTGGTAGCAGTATATTTTTCCATCTTCTTCAAAAAAGATACTTGGGTCAACAGGGTCAATGGGGAAACTTTCCGAAGATCCCTCTTCCTCTTCTTTAGAGATTGAAATTTAATATACGAAGACATCATCAGGGCTAAGACAAGCTCAGACAAAGTTACAAACTATGAAATCCACTTAAAAACAAGATAAACAAAAAAATACAAAGAATACACACATCTTTAAGAATGGCAACTCCAATTAAAACCTTGAACATCAAAAAAGTGTATCAATGCCCAACTCCAAATTGACAATTGCCACAAAATTATATTAAAAGGGGTGGTTGTGGATTGCAAATTTTCAGCTTACGCTCTATAAGCACTTCAAAATAAGCACATACCAATGTGATAATTTCATAAGCTCATAGCAATCCAAACACTTAAAGAGATGTATTTTTTTTACTTTTAACAACACAATATGCATTCCCAAACACCCTCTAACCAATTCCAACTTCAAATCAACTCTAAAAAGTAATTATGTAAATTTACATCTACTCTGTAAAGTCATTTTCTTCCGGATTCAACCAACTTAGACCTATAATTCTACGCTCAAATTTTCGTTAATTCACTTCAACTAAAACAAATGAACATCTAATTTTCTTACTAAGTACATAACTGTAAACAACATAACTGGTAATAATTAAGCACATAAAATTTTCTTAATAAAATTCAACTATTAATAAGCACATACAGAGCTGTAAACAACATAATTATCTAATCAGCAGAAAATTCAAAATGATATGTAAACAACACATAATTCAACAGTTGTATTATACCTAACTTGATAATGGCGCAGATGATTGAAGACGGTTACGGTGACGATGGTGCCGGAGTTAGGGTTTTGGTGGTGGTAGATAACGACGGTGGAGATGCTTAGGTTGACGACGGAGTTAGGGTTTCAATTGGAAAAATTACGGTGGTGGTGGTGGTAGATAATGACGGTGGAGCGATTTGGTGAGAGAGGGACAAAAAAGCCTTTACTTTTATATTTTGTTTTTATTTTTTATAGTTATACGGGGTTTTTAAATGTTGTGTATTTTATTTTTTATTTTTTTGATAAAAAATGTTGTGTATTTAAATTTGTTTCTAATTAATTTACATCATATGTATTTTTGTGAATTTTTATCCAAACATCTTATAACTATTATTATAATTATCTTAAAGTTTCAAATCTTTTGTATTCATGTTTACATAACCACTTTAATACAATCCTTCAAAAGAGGATTAATTGCAAAGAATTTCTTGTTAGTTCTTCAATTCCTTATAACAGCAATGAGATGCATGATTTAAAAAATGCGTAACCTTTAGTTTGAATAAAATTCACTTAAATACAAGAAAGAGGCCTGTTTTTAAGATTTCTATCGAACATTGTTATGTTTTAACTATGACTAGTAAAAGAGTACTTCTCATTTGCCCTAGAAAAACATATGATCTCACAAAACTTGAGCCCAAACGAACACCAATCGAGTGGCCACCTCGTTTTGTTCGGTTTCGTTGTTTATAAAAGAATTATAGGTAGCATGAATGTTTAAATTAATTAAAATTTATTTCCATACTTTATCAAAAAAAAAATGTTAATACAAGTACAATGGGTTATCATTTTGT
The DNA here is from genome assembly GCA_030686995.1 of Artemisia argyi. NCBI lineage: Eukaryota > Viridiplantae > Streptophyta > Magnoliopsida > Asterales > Asteraceae > Artemisia > Artemisia argyi. The sequence goes on from CM060685.1 coordinate 212,534,295, forward strand.
TGTCACTGCCTCACTGATATATCTTCGAGGCTAGTCTTTGAGCCTCTTGATCGCCATTGCAGCCTCTTCTGTCTTTTATTTGAAAATCCTTTAAAAAAAATCCATATACAATGAATAAACAGAAGTATAAAACACACCATTATACATCATTGGACTTTAAACGACTTATAGTAGTATAAGAGTATACGCGCTGATAAATAAGTTCATGCATAAGTTCATGCCTATAGCAATTCGTTTTCACGAGATGCTTTCCAGTGAAAAAATTGTTTAGTCTCTTGTTTTATCTTGTGTAGAAGTCGAGCCTAGCACAATTTAAATCATATCAACATTTTCAATTGATATTTAGTTTCCAAAGTTTTAAAGTAGGGAAATGTTGTAGAATTTTACTCTTATTTGTATTCAGTTTATTTAGTTTCCAAAGTTTGTAATCTAATTTTCATTCTAATAAAAATCATTTCAGTTTCATTTACTCTATTTGTTTATAGTTTAGCTTAAAGCTTATTTGCTTACAATCTCAGCTTTTATAAACTCAATTCATAGCTTTTAACTCTCAACATTTTCATAACTGTTTTTCTATAATCAAAAACTTAAAAAAATAAGGAAAAAATACAAAAATATTGTTTAATTTTACTAAATCAGCTTGCATCCAAGCTTGTTTGTAGTTTAATACATCTCATTTTAGCTTAATAGCTTCTGTGAGTGTATGTTTTAGCTTAAATCAGTTCCAAGCTTCAAATTCATGATTTAGTCAACGAAAGTCAACTGAATAAGAAGGTGATGATCCATGGGTGATATTGATATGTTAAACGTGAAATGGAAGTGTTTAGCCTATCTAAAGATAGGCTATGATTCAAATGAGTCCTCTGTTTAGCTGACGCATAATTTGTAAGATCCAATTTTCCTTTATTTAGTACTTAATTGCAGTTTCTTAGTTTGATAGTTTAGATTAGTTGTAGATTGAATTTTACTATTATATTAGTTTACTATATGCATATTTGAGCTTATATGAGTAGTTGTAGTTAATTTACAGTTAGATTTATCATAACTTGTTGATTGTTCATTCAAATCTGTCATAACTTGCATATCTAAGAATCTATGGTAATCGTTGTTCGGATCTGAGATATTGTGTTTCATTTAGTAAGATTGACCATAATATAAGCTTATGTGGATGATTTGTGGCATAAACTCATTAATGCTTCATAAAAATTCTAGAACAGACCTTAAAGGAGTGTTTGGATTGGGACTGTTTAGTAAGTGTTAAGTGTTTCTGTGTGGTAATTCTAGTTTAGACAGTCCACTTTAGGTATAAGTAGTATAGTTTATACATTAAATCAGTAGGTTAATTAATAAATAGTCAAACTTTGGTTAAAAATCAATTAACTGTCTAAATTAGTCAAATCAGTTAGTGTACTTGTAGTGAGAGTAGCTAATAAGTTGTAAGTAGCTTATCTAGTGTAACAGTAGCTTATCATAACTTTTAGGTTTAGATTAGAGTAATTGAAGTTGGATTTGGTCAAGATGTTAGTGCACTATAATAGATAACTGCTGCAGTTTTGGGTGCTCAACAAGGACCTGTACTAGGCCTCAATTAAGGTAGCAATTGGTTGTTTCACATAGGGCTTTTTAGGTTTTTAGACTCTCAGTAGCACAATTAAGCTTTTGCCCCTCTTAGTTTTAATTTTGAAGCTTATTGGAACTACTTAATCTAGCTTGCAAGTTAGGTCCTTCTGAACTATAAGCTTATTCAATTTAGAGCCTGCAATGGTGCTATTTGACTTGTATTCTGGTAACTTTGCATCATTTGAGTTCATTTGAGTGTATTCAAGTGTTTTACACTGTCCTTGATTATCTGGCTTGTTCTTACTTGAATCTGTTTATCATTTGGCTTAATTGAAACTGCTTATTGTTTCATTTTAGCATTTGCAATTGATCAAATTCATGTTTCATTGAGCTTTTCTGAGTATAAGTTACCTTTTGTGATAGTTTCATGAAGTTTGGTTGCAAGTGCTTATTAATAAGCACTTGCTATAAGTTGTTTTAGCTTATTAAGCACTTTTTCTAGCTTATTTTTTAATTTTCTTATTTTTTTTTAGATTTCAATTAATATTTTAGAATTTTTCCTAAAAATTTCATATTTTTCTGAGTTCAATTGCTATTTTTCTTATTTTATTTTAGTTTTTAATCATTTTAAATACTTTTTAAATAAATAAAAATCGATAAAAAATCAGAAAAAGCTTTAAAAAAATCCAAAAATATTTTAAAATTTTCTTTTTAGTCATTTTTGATTTTTAAAAATTTATTTTGTATTTTTCAACATTTCTATTACATTTTCTTTTATTTTTAATCCTTTTTAATAATTCATAAATAGAAAATAAATCATAGAAAATAAATAAAAAGTCAAAAAAATATTTTTCTTTTTCTCAAATTTATTTTTACTTGTTTAAGATTTTTAGAAAATTATTTTACATTTTTAGGAGCCTTTTTCATTAATTCTCATGTTTAAATTTGTACGTTACATTTTTAAATTCGTTTTATGTTTTTAGACATTTGTGCATAAGTAGCTTGTACCTTCTGCATATTTTCTTGTTTCTCATCATTATTTTAGTTTTATATTCACAATTTCACTTTTCTACTTTTCACGTCACGATTTCACGAATCGATTATCACGATTCCATTCACTCTTTCACGAGACTACGACTCGGGTTATTCGTATTTCTTTCGAATACCTTGGACTTATAAATATATATATAATTTGATTCATATCAAATACTAATGAAACTTAATTACTATTTGGTGAGTTTTTCTCTAAAATTACTACCGTGAAATTAGGATGTTACAAATTAATTTTATTCTTTATTTAATAAATGTATTATTTAAATTGATAAATAACTTTGTTTTATATTTTTTTGCAAATCAAACTCAAATTCAAATCTTATTTCAACCCCACTTATAAACTAAGTAAGCTACTCTATATTTGCAATGTAACTTTAGTAAAAATGTAGAGTACAATTTTTCGTAAAACACGGTCAATATTCAACAATTAACCTTAGGAAAAAAGAAAGGGAAAGGAAATGCAAAGGAACGGGTGATGGTGGGTTATTAATCTCTTGCCCCAATTTATTCTATAATGGTCCATTATCCATTACCAAATAATCATTATATTACTTAGCTCCAACCAAGCATCTTTAATCATTACATTTTTCATTCCCTACACACTTAACCTTCAACCAAGCACCCCCTTACTTGTCCAAGAGACCAATCATTCTTCACTAAAAAAAAAAAAAAAAAAAAAAAAAAAAAAAAAAAAAAATCAATTAAATCCCGAAAAATTAATTAATCAATTTCCCTCCCCATTTCCCCCAAAACAAAACCCTAACCCCAACTTTTCAATCCCACAAAATTAATCTTCAATTCACAAAAAGTTGACATTTTTATGTAATATCTCCACTTCTTACACAAAATCCATCTTTTAATTTCATCCATTTCATCAATTATCATTTTAGTTGCTCAAATGCAGGGCGTTGATGATTTCAACAATTTAATCCATGGAGATAATTAAGCCTACAAAGTGCAAACTCATAGTTTCTTCCCACAATTATCAAAATACTCCTTCGATAGAAGAGCTTGGGAAATAAAATACAGTCAAGTTTGCAACAATCGTCGTAGATATATTTTTTTTCGCGGTTTTATTAGCTTACGTGGTTATTTAAGTACCTTAGTTAATCATTTAGATTCCAATAATACAATGGTGATGGGTGAAAAAGGTCTGATATCTCGAGTATTAATGTGAAAAAGGTCTGATATCTAAAAATTTCAGCAATAAGATCAACTCATTATCTAACTTTTGGGTATTGGTGTCGTGAACAACTTGATAGATTTGAGATTTAGATGGATTGGTATGCCTTTACATCCACCAAATAAACATTTTTTTTTAATGTCAAGTGTGGTAGTTGCATTATTATTGTAGTAGACTATTGACTTTTTGACGTACTATTAAGTTCATACAAATTGTCTATAGTGTATAGTAACCATCCCTTTTATTGAATTATTCAAAGTTTGAAATTAAAAAAATAACAAAACAACAAACATGAATATGATATGCATGCACCTTCCCAGCCTAGCGGTCTTTGAAAAATGATACAGTAAATAATAAACAGGTCTTCAAGGGCTGCTACAGCCTAGTGGTCTTAATTTATTTTTTAGGTGATCCTTAAAATATGGTTCCAATTGCAACTAATGAAGTGGTGGTAACTTATACTATACATGACATCCAATAGCGTGTTTTTTACAAATCTATGTATGACAATCTGAAATTTCAATACATCTGCAATGTAGTAAAATGGATAAAATCTGAAATTTCATTTACATCTACAATGTAGTAAAATGGATGAAAGCCACAAAGGTTTATAACAAAAACATAGTATTACTTTGTTTTTCCTATTTTTCCAAATGCTGCTCCGAATCAAGTTTGTGCATCATCCTTTTGTTTGTTCCTTGACGAAGTCTTTAATCATCTCCTTCGAATGCTGTGTACGAACAAAATAGTTGTAATTAGCTTAGGATATGGAGTTGCGTCTTAGAGAATAGATTCATTATAGTACATTAAAGTCCCACTAAAGGATTGTTTTTGGCGAAGCTCGTTTTATAACATGAAAATGACTCATTCGACCATTGAAGTCAATATGGGAGACGAGTGTTTAAAATAGAGTAGCAAATTTAACGCTGTCATATGATGAAAATTTGGGATCAAGTGGTTAGATAGAAACCTGCGGTAACACATCTTCTTCAGTCGTTTATTTTTCTGCATAAATGTTAGGAAATCATTTCTACTAATATGCAGTATGTAATGCTCTATAGGAAGAACACAAAAGCAGTTGAGCAAAGAAAGCTAATTTTCACTGGACAAAATTTGGAAAACACAATCCATCCCATTATCATAAATATTTGGAAAACATAACTCATTATAAGCTCATCGGATTGAACTAATAGAGGGCTGAGGCAACTTATTACGTTTCAATAAATCCCGTTATCACAGTACACAATATCAGTACCATAATCAAATGCCCAACAAACAACAAATTCAACAACGCCACACCCCTCAATCTATCCTCATCAAGAACACAGTTAACATCAGCATTCCCCTCACCACGAACAATCACCACTTTACCCACCCTTTAAACGCAAACTCATCACTATACAATGACAACCCAACTTGCAAAACTCGGTATCTTTCAAAACAATCCCACCCGACAGCTAAAAATCAGCAAAAAACGCAGATGGCCAAATGGAAGGATAAAAAATTAATGGCTGACATTGCCACCTCTAATTTACAGCCTATAGAACTGCTTTATTAGAGCAAACAGATTCGTTAGTTTAGAACTGCTTTATTAGGCGTGTAAGCCCTACCCAACCCAACTCATTTCACCCTTCCTATAAAGTTACCCATTTTAGCCCGTTGTCTGACACACCCCCTTCGCCAGGGCAATTATTGAATTGGTCAGAAAGGCTGAAGGAGAACATAAAACAGAGAATATACCTGACCAAGTCTCAACCGGTGGCTGTCAGGGTAATGGAAGAACCGGTAAAGTGCTGCAAAACCTAGCAGTTTTTTGTGGAATGTCCTGTTGGTCACTTTTCTTCTCAACTAGAAGATACATCTGCCAGTCGGGATCAGTAACATCAATGGGATTGCTACCTGATACAGAAACAGTTGAAATGGAGAATTTAGCTCTGATATATGCAGATAAGCATCCAAAACCACATATTTATTTAGTAACCGAGAGCAGCTGAATGTTACCATCAACAAGGAGAAGAACAAGAGGTACCAATCTACAGTAAAGAAGACCCATAGATTCGCCCTCGACACAGACAACCTAATCATAAGAGATAGGATTGAGCAACTGCATCTCAACATATTAAAACGTGATAAAACACGACTTTTCAATAGACACTAAAGACCTCTATTGTTTATTCTGTAAAACATGAATCAGATAACAGAAACAAGATAAACAAAAAGACGCAAAGAATAAACACATCTTTAGCCACTAAGCAACTAGCCAAACTTCTATTATTTGAGAACAACAACTCTAATTAAAACCTTGAAGGCTTGAACATAAAAAAAGTGTATCAATGCGCAACTCCAAATTGACAATTGCAAATTTTCAGCTTACACTCTACAAGCACTTCAAAATAAGCACCTACCAATGTGATAATTGCATAAGCTCATAGCAATCCAAACACCTTCGAGATGTATTTTTCACTATTAACAACACAATATGCATTCCCAAACACCCTCTAATCAAATCTAACTTTAAATCAACTCTAAAAGGTAATTTTTCTTTAAATTTAAGTATCTTCTTAGTCCTAATATATCAAGTTTGTGCATCATCCTTTTGTTTGTTTCTCGACGAAATCTTTAATCATCCCCTTCAAATGCTATGTACAAACAAAATAGTTGTAATTAGCTTAGGATATGGAGTTGCGTCTTAAGAGAATAGATTCATTATAGTACATTAAAGTCCCACTGAAGGATTGTTTTTGGCAAAGCTTGTTTTATAACATGAAAATGACTCATTCGACCATTGAAGATTTGAAGTCAGTATGGGAGTCTAGTTTTTAAAATAGAGTAGCAAATTTAACGCTGGCATATGATGAAAATTTGGGATCGAGTGGTTAGATAGAAACCTGCAGTTCGTGATGAAGCAGAACACATCTTCTTCAGTCGTCTATTTTTCTGCAACATCAAACAAATACACAATTAAGACTAGAAATAACATAAATGTTAAAAAGTTGACAGGAAATCATTTATACTAAAATGCAGTATGTAATGCTCTCTAGGAAGAACACAAAAGCAGTTAAGCAAAGAAAGCTAATTTCCACTGGACAAAATTTGGAAAAAATTTGGACAAAATTTGGAAAACATAATCCATCCCATTATCACGATATTTGGAAAACATAACTCACTATAAGCTCATCGGATTGAACTAGTAGAGGGCTGAGGCAACTTGTTATGATTCAATAATCCCATTATCACAGAACACAATATCAGTACCACAGTCGAATGCCCAACAAACAACAAATTCATCAACGCCACACCCCTCAATCTAGTCCTATCAAGAACACAGTTAACATCAGCACTCCCCTCACCGTGAACAATCACCACTTTACCACACCCTTTAAAGGCAAACGCATCACTATACAATGACAACCCAACTTGCAAAACCCAAGTACCTTTCAAAACAATCCCACCTGACAACTAAAAATCAGCAAAAAACGCAGACGTCGAAATGGAAAGATAAAAAAATAACCCAACTCATTTCATCCTTCCCATAAAGTTACCCATTTTATCCCGTTGTCTGACCCACCCCCCTTTTCCAGGGCAATTATGGAATTGATCAGAAAGGCTGAAGGAGAACATAAAACAGTTATATACCTACCCAAGTCTCAACCGGTGGCTGTCAGGGTAATGGAAGAACCGGTAAAGGGCTGCAAAACAAAGCAGTTTTTTGGAATGTCCAGTGATCACTTTTCATCTCAACTAGAACATCAATGGGATTGCTACCTGATACTGGAGCAATCGAAATGGATAATTTAGCTCTAATATATGCAGATAAGCATGCAAAACCACATATTTATTTATTAATCGAGAGCAGCTGAATGTTACCATCAAGAAGAAGAAGAAGAAGTGGTACCAATCTACAGTAAAGAAGACCCATAGATTCGCCCTCGACGCAGACAACCTAATCATAACAGATAGGATTGAGCAGCTGCATCTCCACATATTAAAACGTGATACATGCAAATAAAACATGTTTTTTCAAAAGACACTAAAGACCTCTATTATTTACTCTATAAAACACTAAAACGTGAATCAGAAATGGTGGTAAACATGACATGACCTTTCATGTAAATGGTAAGTGTAATACGCACCTCAAGCTCATCTGTTTTTGAATCTGTTAACCCCTTGCTATTCACAGATGGCTGAAGTATTTTTCCCATCTAAAATCATAGATCTGTACATCGACAAGCATCAAAAATCAACCAATATATCAAAATAAAAAGGGTGACAGGAATCAACTTAATGAACCCACGGACACTTTACATACTTGATATACTGATTTTCTGTGGAAACGCTTTGAGGAAGTCATCTTTTGTCTCAGCAAGATTATCTGCAAAATTATTCAGCACCGAAGAAAATGAGATGGTCATCATCATTGCACTACTGCACATAAATAACAACCAACATGCAAAAGATTTGTAGGATGATCACCTGAAGAGAAGTTTTAAGATCCCCTTTACCCGTGACATACAATATCAACCATTGAAAAGACACGGAATCAGATTTATACGTACAGAAACCAATCCTTAAAGAACCGGAAAGACGATTCAAAAAAATATAGTACACAATGTGTACTTACATCAGATGTGCTCTCAAAAGAAATATCAGCATACACATTAAATGATATGCTGCTGAGTACTGATCCAGACAGTGATATGCATTAATTTTTTACAAGTAGCATATGCCAGAAACCACTTATTAAATAACTTAATTACCCATAAGTTGGATAATAACGATATATACCTTTAAGCCTTGGTAGCCGTATATTTTTCCATCTTCTTCAAAAAAGATACTTAGGTCAACAGGTTCAATGGGGGCTTTCCGGAGATCCCTCTTCCTCCTCTTTAATTAGAGACTGAAATTTAATATACGAAGACATCATCAGGGCTAAGACAAGCTCAGACAGAGATACAAACTATGAAATCCACTTAAAAACAAGATAAACAAAAAGATACAAAGAATAAACACATCTTTAGCCACTAAGCAACTAGCCAAACATACCAATAGTCATTTATACCTCTATACCTCTATACATCATGATAAACAACTTCCATTATTTGAAAACAGCAACTCCAATTAAAACCTTGAACATCAAAAAACTGTATCAATGCCCAACTCCAAATTCATAATTGCCACAAAATTATATTAGAAGGGATTGCAAAGTTTCAGCTTACGCTCTATAAGCACTTCAAAATACACACCTACCAATGTGATTATTGCATAAGCTCATAGCAATCCAAACACCTTCGAGATGTATTTTTCACTTTTAACAACACAATATGCATTCCTAAACACCCTCTAATCAAATATAACTTTATATCAACTCTAAAAGGTAAATTTTTGTTAAATTTAAGTATCTTCTTAGTCCTAATATATCAAAACCTGAATACCAAATTTACATTTTGAAAGGCTACTAACTATTCCAACTTGGGGAATAATTTACAGCACATCCAAACACTCTGTATAGTATTATCCAAAACAATTACTGGTTTTATAGTTGGTAATGATAATTAAGTAATATTACATCTACTCTATAAAGTCATTTTCCTCCGGATTCAACCAACTTAGACGTATAATTCTAAGGTCAAATATTCGTTAATCTGTTTGACTACATTTACGTGAAATTTAAAGCATCAGCCTAAATTCACTTCAACTACAACAAATGAACATCTAATTTGCTTACTAATTCAGCTATTAATAAGCAAATAATCAGCTGTAAACAACATAACTGCTAATAATTAAGCAAATAAAATTTTCTTACTAAAATTCAAGTATTAATAAGGGCATACAGAGCTGTAAGCAACATAAGTATCTAATCGGCAGAAAATTCAAAATAATATGTAAACAACACATAATTCAACAGATGTATTATACCTGACTTGATAACGGTGATGACAATTGAAGACGGTTATGGCGACGATGGTGCCGGAGTTAGGGTTTCGGTGGTGGTGGATAACGACGGTGGAGATGATTAGGTAACGATTGGCAAAATTACGTTGGTGGTGGTGGTGGATAATGACGGTGGAGCGATTAGGTGAGAGAGGGACAATTATTTTTATCAATTGTTGCTTTTCATTTTTAATAGCCTATATTTGGTGACTTTTGATGACTTTTTGTAATTATGTGACTTGTGTTGGTAGGGGTGTCATAAAACCCGACCTAACCAGAACCCGATCGGGTTCGGGTCAACTCGGGTCAAAAAACATGCTCGGGTCAATCAGGTAAACTCGAATTGACCCGAGTTCTAAACAAGGTCAGGTTCGGGTATACTTTTTAGCCTTGACCCGACTCGAACCCGAGTTGACCCGACTAAACTAACACTTTACAATGTAAAAATACTCAGGTTGACCCCAAACCCGAGTTGACCCGAATCCAAATTGACCCGTCCCGAGTTCTAAACAGGGTCGGGTTCGAGTATGTTTTTTGGAGGCTTGACCCGAGTTGACCCGAACCCGGCCGGGTCAACCCGAATGATAGCCCTACTTGTTGGTATTGGTTTTGATGTTAACCTATTGACCTTAGCAATAAGATCAACTCATTATCTGACTTGTTGGTATTGGTGTCGTGTGTAATTATCAGACTAATGCTAATGGGCATTGCACCCCAACCATAACCGAGCAAACCGACGCGCCGCCCCCACTAGCTGGAACAAAAGCAACGCATTGCTTAACAACGAAACAAATGTTTTGGTTGCTTGAGCAACCGAAAGAATTAAACATGCAACCCCATTTTTTTGACCGTTTGGCTTAGTTTTAAGAAAATATGTAGAAAAAGGTAGCACCGTTTGGCTTTTTTTTTTTTTTTTTTTTTTTTTTGGTATGGCTGGATTGGAAGAAGAAGACAACGGATAAGGAAGTAAATATTTTATAATAGGGTTTTTAGGTTTGGTTATGTTTAAAATTTTGGACTGGTGACACTTGGGCTGCTAAAAAAAATTGGGCTGCTAGATTGTTATTTGGAATATGTTACGGAAATATTGTTGTTTAATTTTTTAATTTTTACATATTCTACAAAATATAGTTTGTTTTATTTTTTAATTAAAAAAATTATGAGGTTACTTTTGTGGTCACCACTAGCTAGTTATGGTTAGGGTGGAGTTGTGAAGAGAGAAAAATTGAGATGGCGGGGTTGCTTGGGTGAAAAATTCAAACAAAAATTGAACACGTAAATTTGTCTAGTACGGTATTATTCAATTTGTTAAAAAAAAAAAAAAACTGGCAATAACCAAAATTGATTAAATCCCCAAAAATGTCCCTCTAAAAATATCCCCAAAATTTCATAAAATCCCAAAACCAATTCAATTTCCCTCTTACACTTTTCCCCCAAATCAAAACCCTAACCCTAACTTTTCAATCCCACAAAATTAACCTTCAATTCACAAAAAGTTCCGCTTCTTACACAAAACCCATCTTTTAATTTCATCAATTTGTTAAAATTTTTTATTATACCAACCGCAATATCAAAATTACTCCTTCTAATCCATTGATCTTGGGAACCTTATTTATGAGCTTATATGATTTCGTCTTATTTTGAGATGGGCTCACATAAGCTTATTATGATATACTGTAATAACTTTATATAAGTCCATAGGTATCAAAATCAGCTGGAACATTTGAGCTTATATAAAGTAAGCCGAAATCATACAAGCTCATAAGCCCACAAATAAGCTTAAACAAACACCCCATGCTTATTATGTACTGATAAGTTTTTGTGGATTTCATATTACAAATTTTCTGTTAGGGTGAAATAAGTTGTTTTCGATAAGCTGATCATCTGCTTAATATTACCTCTTATTGCACTTTGATATTGTGGATAAGCAGTTTTGAATGTATGGGCTCTGTACATGATTATATGCTTATTTGGGGGTTAAATAAGTTGATCGGCAGTTGCTTGTTCAGATTGTTTATTTGCTGTTGTTTTAAAGTAACGAATAGTTTATCTGCTTAACGCTTTTTTGGGAATAGGTATGCACTTATGAGTGTTTTGGGCACTTTGAGATTGTTTATTCCAAATTGAATATAGTGGCGGATTTGATACTATAAGGTTACCCTTATGTTGATATTATCTGTTTTGAATGAGTTGATTATCTGGTTATGAGAATAAGTTATTAAAAATAGTAATCCTAAACACCCCTTACTGCGTTTTAATTTAGTAGATAAGCATAGTTGAGTGTTTGTATGTGATTGTATCTTTATTTGATGGTGGTGAAATAAGCAGGGAGTTACTTATTCAGACAATGTATTGCTTCTGCATCTGTATCTGTGAAGTACTCTTAGCGGAATTGCAAAACTCATATAATTGCATAACTGATTGTTTTTCGAGTGTCTGAATGAAAACTGTGCTTATGTTTATGATCTTCTTGATACTGTTATAATGCGAATGCAGTTTTTTTCTGATGGTATACTGAAACCGTCTGACATGTGATTGGGATGTTTCAGAATTGGATTTTTTTTATAACAGATTATCTGCTAATTCTGTTTTTTTAGCAGACGCATAAATTTGACTATGCTTATCTACTTATTTTAGGGGTGAAATACGGTCTTTTCAGTAAGAAGTTTCCGATTGTTTAGTTTTAACGGGTTATTGTTAGTGGATTCAGTATCGTAAGTTTAACCTTAGGGGTGAAATAAGCTATTTTGGATAAGTTGATCTTCTGGTTATGAGCATAAGATGTTTAACTTAGTAATGCCAAACACCCCTTGTTGCGTTTTGATACAGTAGATCAGCAGTAATAAGTGTTAGGATATGATTATAGGCTCATTTGATGGTGAACTAAGCAGCAAAGGTAATGTTGACCATTTGATGAAATAAGCTATGATTTTTTTTGTAATATTGACCATTTTTGACGGTCGGTTTTTGTGTTACCGAATGCCCAAACAGTCTACAGAGTGATCCTATAACGAGTCAAATGTTATAAAAAGTAGAATGGCTAAAAGGGCAAAAATGTGAAAGTATCGAGGATAGTCTACCAGGTTTCTTTCTATACTCTCTATTAGAAGTGGTAGTATGAATCGTTGGGTCAAAACAGTGCCTTTTGTCCAGTTATAAAAGTTTCATATCATATTTCATGTGTGACTTTCTACCCGTTCGACCCAATTGACCCGTTTGAGATTTACTTATAACACAGATTGGTACAACCGTTTACAGGTTCAGGCGTTCAAAATGGTGCAACAGGATCACCCTTGGCTGGTAGACTATTTGTGGTTATTGGTGCTGGCGGTGCTGGAAAAGCACTTGCTTATGAAGCAAAAGCGAAGGGTGCAAGGATTGTGATAGCCAATCGTACTTACGGTTAGATTCTACTAGTGTTCACATTACCAATCCTAGTCCTCGTACTTGATTGCAAATAAAAAATAATAATAAGAATTGTGTTTTTAGGTGCAGGTGAGATTAATAATAATGGGGGATGATGGATCGGATAGTAGTACTAGTTGGGATTTTGGTGGTGAAGAAACCTACATCAGTTGCAAAGGTATTGTTATTGTAAGCTTAATAACTATCAAACCAGTTAGGGTAAAATAAGCTGCTTATTAGTTGCGTAAGCTGTTGACCCCTTATTGCACTTTGATATTGTGGATAAGCAATTTTGAATGTATGGGCTCCGGACATGATTATATACTTATTTGGGGGTGAAATAAGTTGATTGGTAACTGCCTGTTCAGATTGTTTATTTGTTGTTTTTCAGACCCTTGTTAGATTAAGCCCTTTGCCTACTCTTTTTACTTACAGGTGCGGTTTATTGGGACTGTTTTTCGATGTTGGAAACTGTTTCTATGATATGAATGTTGGGTTTATTAGTATTGTGAATTGCTTGATGTGGGAATTGGGATTGTTAATAGATAAGCATTTTTTAGTTGAGATTGCTTATTTTGAACTGGTTTGTATTGGTGAATTTTATATTACAAACTTGCTCTTAGGGTGAAATAAGCTGATTGGGAGATGCTGAATTGTAATCGAGATAAGATAGGATGGTTTGAATCAAGAAAGGTTTACTGATAGATATGATATCAAACCATTTATAAATTAAGTCCTTTGCCTACTCTTTTTACTTGCAGGTGTGGTTTTTCGGACTGTTTTTCGATATTCAAAACTGTTTTCGTGATATGAAATGTGATGTGTTAGTATACTGAATAGTAACAATTGTTTGACATGTGATGTGGGGTGTTTAGGATTTTTGCTTACTTACACAGCTTATCTTCTTATTGCTTTTTGTAAGCAGACGATGAAACGTGACTATGCTTATCTACTTAGTTTAGGGTAAATAAGCTCTTGTAATTCGCAGTTTAATTTTAGGATGAAATAAGCAGTTTGGGAGTCTAAGTTCAAAACTAACAATCCTAAGCACCCCTTATTGCGTTTTAAACTTTTAATGTAGTAGATAAGCAGAGTTGAGTGTTTGTGTGTGATTATATTTGAGGGTGAAATAAGCAGTTTGGGAGTTGCTTATTCACAGTGTATTTGCTTCTGTATTTTAAAGTACTCTTAGCAGAATTGCCAAACTCATATATTTGCATATCTGATTGTATTTCGAGTGTCTGGATAAAATGTGCTTATCCTAATGATCTTCTTGATACTGTTATAATGCGAATGCAGTTTTCTTCTGATGGTATACTGAATCGTCTGACATGTGATGGGGATGTTTCAAAATTTGGATTGTTTCCATAACAGATTATCTGCTTATTGTGTTTTTGAGCAAATGCATAAATTTGACTATGCTTATATCTACTTAGTTTAGGGGTGAAATAAGGTCTTTTCAGTAAGATGTTTTAGATTGTTTAGTTTTAACCGGTTATTGTTAGTGGATCCAGTATCCTAAATTTAACCTTAGGGGTGAAATAAGCTATTTTGGATAAGTTGATCTTCTTGTCATGAGCATATGTTGTTTAACTTAGTAATGCCAAACACCCTTGTTGCGTTTTGATACAGTAGATCAGCAGTAATAAGTGTTTGGATATGATTATAGGCTGATTATTTTACGTCTTAACTCCCTAATTAGCTGATTGCTGAAAACTTGCACAAATGCGATATCTGATTAACTGGTTTCGTTACTGTAGAAGCCTATCTACACACTTTTTGCAGCATTGCCTTCTGTTATAGCAATTGCTTATTTCATGAAAGCATAGGCAGTTTTAATAAGCATTACCAATCATCCCCTTAATCTAGTCCATATTACATGATGTTGTAACACTTTATCTTTCCCGAAAAGGTTTCTGATTCTATGTTATTTTCTAGACCAACATGGGAAGGTGGTTAGTACGACGGAGATGAACAAAGTCAATTGGCTGCTCTTCGATTAGCAATGGAATTAGGAGCTGATCACATAGATGTTGAGCTTAAGGTTCCTTTCTTCTTGACATTAAATGTGTCTATTCGTGCTCATAGGCTTGTCTAAAGTAATATACTGTTATTCTTAACTCAAATGCAGGCCGTTGATGATTTCAACAACTTAATCCATGGGGACAAGCCTACAAAGTGCAAACTCATAGTTTCTTCCCAAAATTATCAAAATACTCCGTCGATAGAAGAGCTTGAGAACCTTGTTGCCAAAATACAGTCAACAGGAGCTGACATTGTCAAGTTTGCAACAACCGCTGTAGCATAAGTCTTTCACATTACTTCTAATTCTCAAGTAAGCGGCGTAAGTCATGCATGTAATGAAATTTGTAAATTAGATTTATTTTTTTCTCGGTTTTATTAGCTTACGTGGTTATATAAGTACCTTAATTCATCATTTAGGTTCCAATAATAGCAATGGTGATGGGTGAAAAAGGTCTGATGTCTCGAGTACTTTGCCCAAAGTTTGGTGGATATTTGACATTTGGCACCCTTGAGCATGGAAAGGTATCAGCACCCGGACAGCTCACAATTAGGGATCTTTTGGCCTTGTTTAATTTCAGACAATTAGGACCTGACACAAAAGTATTCGGTATTATTGGGATGCCAGTTGGACATAGCAAATCCCCTTTGTTATACAGTAAAGCTTTCAGATTAGTTGGTTTTAATGGAGTTTATGTACATTTGTTGGTGGATAATGTAAAGAATTTTCTTGATACTTACTCATCTACAGATTTCGCGGGGTTCAGGTTGTATTTTGATCTATTTTTATCAGAGCTAGTGTTTCAGTATCTAGGGGTTTTTCCATCAAACCGACATACTTTCATGTTTGTGCAGTGTTACTTTTTTTTTTCTTCTCCATTTTTTTGGTACATAAATGAGCCTTTAAAGGAAGTCTTTGTGTACAGTTTGGGTCATTTGGTAACAGGAAAATTTAACCTATCATTTTTTTTAATAATTTTTGACAGTCGGTTTTTGTGTTACCGAATGCCTAAACAGTCTACAGAGCGATCTTATATTGAGTTAAATGTTATAAAAAAGTAGAATGGTTAAAAGGGCAAGAATGTGAAAGTACATCGATATTTTATGGAAAAAACCCCTTATTTCTACTTATTCAGATTAGTAAAATGTATCATTTTTTGATGCAGTTGTACCATTCCTCACAAAGAATCTTTGCTTCAATGTTGTGATGAGGTTGATCCAGTTGCAAAGGTAAATTCCATTGTTATAAAAGCTTTACTACTAAAGCTGATACAGATAATGATTAAAGTATGGCTTTTTATGTATTCTGTTATTTATTGTATGTTACAGTCAATAGGAGCTGTCAACTGCACCATCAGGAGACCAAATGATGGGACGTTATATGGTTGCAATACAGACTATGTAGGCGCTATTTCTGCTATCGACGATAGTCTACGAGGTTTCTTTCTATACTCTCAATTAGAAGTGATAGTATGAGCTGTTGGGGTCAAAATTAATAATCCTAAACACCTCTTATTGCGTTTAATGTAGTAGATAAGCAGAGTTGAGTATTTGTATGTGATTGTATCTTTATTTGAGGGTGAAATAAGCAGTTTGGGAGTTGCTTATTCAGACAATATATTTTCTTCTGTATCTTTGAAGTTTGTAGTACTCTTAGCAGAATTGCCAAACCCATATAATTGGGTATCTGATTGTCTTTCGAGTGTCTAGATTAGAAATGTGCTTATACTTATGATCTTGTTGATACTGTTATGATGCGAATGCAGTTTTCTTCTAATGGTATGCTGAATCGTCTGACATATGATGGGGATGTTTCAGAATTTGGATTGTTTTTATAATAAAAACAGATTGTCAGCAGATGCATAAATTTGACTATGCATATCTACTTAGTTTAGGGGTGAAATAAGGTCTTTTCAGCAACGAGTTTGAGAATGTTTAGTTTGAACTGACTATTGTTAGTGGATTCAGTATTTTAAGTTTTACCTTTGGGTGAAATAAGCTATTTTGGATAAGTTGATATTCTGTTATTGGCATAAGCTGTGTAATACAGTAATCCTAAACACCCCTTGTTGCATTTTGATAAAGTAGTTCAGCAGTTCTGAGTGCTTGGATATGAGTATAGGCTCATTTGATGGTGAACTAAACAGCCTCGTAAATCTTTAATAAGCAGAACTGTCTAACACTCAGATAGCTACTTTTCTAGTAATTGTGACATAGATACTAATGGTGTTATCTACTATACTATCAAACATGTTACAGCCTCGTGAATCTGATTCCCAAACACCCCCTGAAGTCTATGCAAACGAATTAGTGTATGATTAACAACTAGTTTAGTGATTCGGAAAGTCTTTGCATATTACATGATGTTGTAACACTTTATCTTTCCCGAAAAGGTTTCTGATTCTTATATTCTAGATCAGCATGGGAAGGTGGTCAGTACCATGGAGATGAACAAAGTCGATTGGCTGCTCTTCGTTTAGCAATGGAATTAGGAGCTGATCACATCGATGTTGAGCTTAAGGTTCCTTTCTTCTTGACATTAAATGCGTCTATTCGTGCTCATAGGCTCATCTAAAGTACTATTATTAGTATTCTTACATAGTAAATTCTCGTTATACTATAAGACATAATATATCAGATATCTCATTTTAGTTACTCAAATGCAGGCCGTTGACGATTTCAACAACTTAATCCATGGAGACAAGCCTAGAAAGTGCAAACTCATAGTTTCTTCCCACAATTATCAAAATACTCCTTCGATAGAAGAGCTTGGGAACCTTGTGGCCAAAACACAGTCAATGGGAGCTGACATTGTGAAGTTTGCAACAACCGCTGTAGATATAACTGATGTAGCACGAGTCTTTCACATTACTGCTAATTCTCAAGTAAGCGGCGTAAAACATGCATCGTAAATTTTGAAAGATGGCATTTTTGTTTTGCATGTAATAAAATTGGTAAATTAGGTATATTTTTTAGCGGTTTTATTAGCTTACTTGATTATTTGAGTACCTTAATTAATCATTTAGGTTTCATTAATAGCAATGGTAATGGGTGAAAGTCTGATGTCTCGAGTACTCTGCCCCAAATTCGGTGGATATTTGTCATTTGGCACCCTTGAGCATGGAAAGGTATCTGCACCCGGACAACCCACAATTAGGGATCTTTTGGACTTGTTTAATTTCAGACAATTAGGTCCTGACACAAAAGTATTCGGTATTATTGGGAAGCCAGTTGGACATAGTAAATCACCTTTGTTGTACAAGAAAGCTTTCCGATCAGTTGGTTATAATGGAGTTTATGTACATTTGTTGGTGGATAATGTAAATACTTTTCTTGATACTTACTCATCTACAGATTTCGCGGGGTTCAGGTTGAGTTTTCATCTTTTTATTAGAGCTAGTGAGCTTCGGTTTCAAGGGTCTTTTTTCTCATATTATATCTACATCCTCTCATATATGTGCCTTCGTACTTATTTAACTTTCTCTGTGGCAAGTTATTAAAAGGTGGCTTTGTTGTACTGGTTGGGTCATATAACGACTGGTATATACAAATTTGAAATTTATATAAATAAAGTTGACTTTTTTTATTTAAAGTAATCATATTGACCATCAGGTAACCTGGTACCGAATGCCCAAACGGCATACAAAGCCATCTTTTATTGAATCAAATGTTATATAACCATACAATGACTAAAAGGTCACAAATGTGGAAGTACGTTGATATTTTATGGAGAAAACCCCGTATTTGTATTTATTCAGATTAGAAAAATGTATCATTTTTTGATGCAGTTGAAACCATTCCTCACAAAGAATCTTTACTTCAATGTTGTGATGAGGTTGATCCGGTTGCAAAGGTAAGTTTCATTTTTAAAGAAACCTTAAGCGTTGAGGCTGATATAGATGATTATTAAATTACGGCTTTTTATGTATTCTGTTATTGATTGTATGCTACAGTCAATAGGAGCAGTCAACTACGCTATCAGGAGACCAAAAAGATGGGACGTTATATGGGTGTAATACAGACTATGTAGGCGCTATTTCTGCTATTGAGGATAGTCTACGAGGTTTCTTTCTGTACTTTCTATTAGAAGTGGTAATTTGCGCTGTTGGGTCAAAACCGTGCCTTTTGTCAACTTATAAAAGTTTCATATTGTATTTCACGTGTGACTTTCTACCCGTTATAACCATTTGACCCGTATGAGATTTACTTATAACACAAATGGGTGCCACTGTTTACAGCTTCAGGCGTTCAAAATGGTACAACAGGATCACCCTTGGCTGGTAGACTATTTGTGGTTATTGGTGCTGGCGGTACTGGAAAAGCACTTGCATATGGAGCAAAAGTGAAGGATGCAAGGATTGTGATAGTCAATCGTACCTACGGGTTAGATTCTACTAGCGTTCATGTTACCATTCCTAGTACTCGTACTTGATTATCTGCTTATTGTGTTTTTTGAGCAGATGCATAAATTTGACTATGCTTATCTACTTAGTTTAGGGGTGAAATAAAGTCTTTTCAGTAAGGAGTTTCAGATTGTTTAGTTTGAACTGGTTATTGTTGGCGTATTCAGAATCATAAGTATGGGTGAAATAAGCTGTTTTGGATAAATTGATCTTCTGGTTATGAGCATAAGCTGTTTAACATAGTAATGTCAGGCACCCCTTGTTGCGTTTTGATACAGTAGATCAGCAGTAATAAGTGTTTGGATATGATTATAGGCTCATTTGATGGTGTACTAAACAACAGCTATAAGTAACAGTTTCGGAGTTGCCTATTCATACGGCATATCCAATTCTGATTATTTTATGTCTTAAATCCCTAATTAGCTGATTGCCTAAAACTTAAACAAATGCAATATCTGATTATCTGTTTTCGTTACTGTAGAAGCCTATCTATACACTTTTCGCACCGGGTCATTTGTAGTTCTGGTTCCATTGAACTTTAAACGTCAGAACCTTGATGGTCAATGAGCTTATTTAACTCTCCTTATTTTGTAAGTCTATTTTTCCACGCTTATTTTTTTGATTAATGAGCTTATTATGGCTTAAAGATGAAAAATAAGCCCATAAGTTGGAAAATAAGCCTGAAAAATGAACTTAGGAAATATAAGCATAGTTAAATAGGCTCAAAAAGCCCAAAAATAAGCTTAAACAAACACCCCCTTAGGGCTTATGCGCTTGTCAACTTGATGAAACACACAACTTGAAATCACTTGAGAAATGGAAATTGTGAAATTCAATTGCAACAATATTGCTAATCTATAGACTTAAGAAACAAGATCAACAATGATTGTTATTGGATTGAGAGGGAAAGGATTACAGATAGTTTTGTTTACAATTCAAGAAGCTAAGTGAAAAATGATTACAATACAAGTATATAAAGGATATTTGGGTTGTTTGGGTTAAAACAGAATTTGGCACCAAAAGTAGTTTGACTTTTTCTTTGACTTTCCATTTCTTGACTTTTCCAAATTGGCCTGTGTCACTTGAGCTTATGGCTTATTCAAGTTCATAAGCTCATAAGCCCTTAAGCTTATTAGCTTTTTAAGAGGTCAATAAGGCTATTAAGCTGGACAACTAAGGTTAAAGAAACACCCCTAAGCTCAAGATTATGTGCTTATTTAGAAGGTTTTAATAATTTTATTTTATGTGGCTTATACAAGCTTGTAAGCTCTTTTTATCATAAGCTAATCAACACTCGACAAGAGCTTATGAGTTTATTATCTTAAGCCATAATATGCTGATTGGAGATAAGCTCATAAGCTTAAGCCTACACAGTAAGCTTAGACAAACACCGCATATTTATAAGCTTAGTTATCTACTTACCTGCTTGGCTGCTTATTACAATACTCTGTATAAGTTTATTGGCGTGAAACATTATTAGTAGCCTTCAAGTGGCCAAAAGCTTCAACCCGTTTTAGTAACTTAAATAAACTTGATGGCAACACCAACGGATTACAAGACCCAACGAAGAATTATAAAGGGATTAGTATGGACCTCTACTTATTTTGGCATTCTTTTTGAGGTTAATATTTATGGTTTATATTATTTAATTGTAGCCAGGTCCGTGTATTCACATATAATAGATATCAACACTGTTTGTTGCAGACATGGCAGGTGTAGCTCGTGCAGGTTACCGTTATGGTTTCTGTGGTGGCAATTTAGTCTATGAAGGTAAAGGCACACAACCATGGACAGAAGAGGAAGATAAAATGCTAGTTGATGCACTCTTGGAACTACATGTATCAGGAAAGTTTGTTCATGCTCATATTGAATCCGACTATGTGAATGCAGTGCACCAGTTGATAGATCCTGATAAGCAATATCCAGATAATTTCTTTTCGATGAATTCTTTAAGGCACAGGATGGCGACTATCAAAGATGACTTCTAGGAGTACCACTTAGTATGTTCTCAACAATTTTGTATTACTATTTCTGTTGTTCTTGATATTAGAAACCGATGCTATCATAGTGATTTAAAAAGAAAAAATGCTTCAAAGATGACTTCTAGGAAACACTCAGTATGTGTTTAACTAAGTTTTTAATTTTCGCAACTTGGCCAGTTACACATTCACAATGATCAACCTGATTATAACATTGGTGATTGTTAATAGTTGATGAGAATATGACATGACATAATGCTTCTTCGCATGCTTTCCTTGTAGCATCGTTCATAAGATCCTACCAAACGATTTCCCCATTACGACATGCTTGGTACTATCTTTGTTAAGGACACAACTAAGGGTTCTAAAGCTGACGGTCTTGGCCAAAGACATGGTAAAAGAAAACCAAACTACTCTGTGTTTGGAAGATAAGGAGTTACACGTTAGTGGGAATCTTTCTTCATTCTATGCAGTTCAAGAGAGTGAAAGCAGTAAACGCAAAAGAAATGAGGGCGAGGAGGTAGGTGATAATTGTGTGGAATCAAAAGTGGCTAATCAAGGAAGCAATGCAGTGAATGACATTATGGGCAAAGTAGCAAGTCAGATAAAAGATTTACCTTGTCTCAAATTTGATGAGCGTCTTTTGGCTATGTCTGTGATTGGTAGGAGTGAGCCACTCTATGTGATGTTTGATCAGTTGGATGAGGATGGAAAAGTTCGTGTGGCACAAATGGTTGCAGTCGGTGTCATTAAATAGTCAAAGTAGCATGTTTAGTTTTGTGGCATTTTGTGGAACTTGTTTAACAGCCAATATTCTCACATGTCTCTTCCCATTTGGTTTTGTCATTTGATATCGTGTTGCTAGGCGTGTGAATCATTATCCCATATTATTATGGTCTGCAGCCTTAGGTAGCTAGTTTAAAGTCTTATGATTCGGATTTAGTATTGTGGTTTGTTTGTGAATTGGAAGATCCATCATAGTGTTTTTCAGCAACATCAAAGTTCTGTACTGTATTTCTTTAAGCTATTTATTCTGGTGTAACTAATGACAAATCTATGTATTGGAGTTGCATTTAATATGTTGCACCTGGATAGCAACTTCTTAGAAATCACAATCCCATTATATTTGAAAATGATTTGCATACTTTTTTCTTTGTTTACAACACATCAGTGTACAAACATAGAAAGTAGGGTATAGATATAGCACAACCTTTTAATGCATAAGTTGGTGTGAATCAATCAGAAAGTTATCTGTGTAAATCATCTTCCGTTATATTTGTCACGAAACATAAATAGATAAAAGAAATAACTTATTAACTTATCAATATAAATCACCTAATGTATACACGCATAAAGAACATGAACCTTCACACTTATATGATTTTATAACTATCCAGGTTTCACAGAGCATCTTTCTGATACTCATAGTAAAAAACAAATGTTAATGAGAACAGGGAAAATTCTTTTACACTGGTCGAAACTCGAGGCAACATACAATTAGGCCAGACATAGTTCCTTCATGACTTGTAAACTTCATATCAATAGAAAGAGAATCATCTTTGAATTCATGAGTTGAGTTAAATTTCCACAGTTGAATCTCCATCCATCCATCTTCTCTAGTTTTCGGAACCCGAGTGATACCATTTATGTTCAACGGGCTTGGGGTTATAAAATAAACAAATTCAGCCTCATTATTTTCTTTGTGGAGCAGGTCTCGTACTTTTACTGGACAATGCAGCCCCTGGCAGTTTTCTGAAAGCTTGAACACAAGGTAACACACGTATTTTGTATCTTGTGACAACATTTGACTTTTGATCGTGCAATTAAGATGAAATATGTTTTGTGGTAAAAGCTCAATCACCTCTTGAAATCTGTAGGATAGATTAAGGACGAAGTTATATGTAAATTAAAAAACATTGGGTTAGAAAATCTAGTTTGTTCATGTGACATCTAGATGTACAATAAAAAAAAGTTTAGTGGTTGAAGGTAGGGATGGCAATACATGTGGGATTCAGGTTATTCCTCAACCGGAACATGACATGTTTAAGTAATTGGGTCAGACTTGTCAATCCCAACTTGTTTAGAAATAAATTGAACACGACCCATTTAGCCCGCTTATCTAACTCGGTTTGCGGTTTAGCGAGTTACAGTGGTTAAATATGTTAAATGGGTTGGCAGGTTGCCCTTTTTAACCCATTTAACCCACATAGCACCTTTAAACAACTATAAAATTAGTATTTTCTTACAAAAAAACTTAAACGGGTTCTCGGGTCGACCTATTTAACCTAACCCAACCCGAACCCAACCCAAAACCTGTTTCCACCCAACCATAACCCGTTTATTTCTGTATCAATCTCGGGTTGTGTTTCATGTAGTGTCAGGAATTGCCGCCTCTAGTTAAAGGAAACTGTAACAAAAATAGCTATAGTATATGAAGCAAACCTGGACTCGTCTAATGGTTTTGGAGTAAAAAGATCCACATTAGAGAATTTGTATAAAACTGCCTTTGCCGAAAGCACAAGAAGTTTCTTTTTGTTGACCTCACCCAACCAAAACAACTCGTCATAGTTTCTGCATATCTTGAATATTTCTTCAAAGTTAGTTGGCAATTGTTGCACCTGATCCACATTGAAGTTTGATTTCAAGACTTGTTGGACTTCCTTCAATTTTCCGATTTCTTCATATTTCACCTGTATACAAACCATGTTAAATATGCAATACAGAACATGGTTTTTAGTTTAATTTTTTGGTATGCACCTGACCTCTTTATAGTAAACAAAAGAGTTTAGAATGGAACCACAAGATATAATTGCAAACTTACTTTGTCAATTGCTCGAAATTCAATGCCTTCAACATAAACTGCAGTTTCTCCACAATAGTATGATGAAAAGCTCTCAAGTAGAAACTCAAAAACAACATCTTCGTTCTGATTCAAGAATTGGTACAACTCAATCATCATCAAGTCCTTGTCTCTCCATGTTGCAAAATATGCATGCAGACTTTCGAGTCCCTTTCTATACTTTAGGTTAACACACATCGGTTTACTTGAAAATTTTCTTGAATCAGTAAGTTTGAAGACTAAATAGACCCCATAAACAACATTTGGAGATAGAAGTTGAGCGTTTGTCTTTATTTCGATGTTCAATTTGGAAATATCAGACATCTCCACTACTGTCTCAAACCTACACATATCATAGTCATTAGAACGGAGGACCCAACATAGGGGTATAGCTCTACCACCGGTTGAAAAGAAAAATCCAGCTACGAAACTTCAAACAACAAGTGATATCAAACATAATACCGATATACCAAATATATGACTATAAAATTAGTTGAGAAAACACTGAAGCCTTGTTAGATACTTAGATATCTACCATCTTCATGTAGGAGTCTAAGCAACAAAGAATTTGATGTTGGTCCACTCGGGTTTATTTACCCTTTAATAGTATTAAACATAAAGCACTGAGTTTATCAATATGGGCATTTATAACTCTCTCGCTCATCAGAAGGACTAAGAAATCCAGTTCATGAAAAGAAGATATACTAGTATAATTTTTTTATCAAAATTTAAGAATTTGTCAAATCCTGACATTTTGACTAGCGAAAAAGTAACTTTGTTGGAAATTTTTTCTGTTATATAATACACAACACTGCAAGAAAAAAGAATCACAATGCAAGTTCAAAATACATAGGTCGGCTGTAAACTAATTATTATGCTCCCGTAAATAGCTTGTCATGCATAAACCAGTAAAGTAACTACATTTTTTCAAAGAAAAAGAAATATATACATGTAACAGCAACGCATATAATGCTTATCACTTATGTAGTGATAAATTTAGAGAGGTAAAGAGAATAACCTCGATTCTTGAAGAGATTTCCACTCATGTGGACAACTGTTTGTGTAAGAAAACATTGCCGCTGATACCATTTTATTTCTTTCACCATTACCATCGAATGACAGCAACTGTTACATAAAATAAATTATAAATCCGACTCAACTTTTATCATGTGTAAACGCATGTGTGATCTCAAATTATCCATCAAAAAGGAAAAGATATATAGAAAACTGGAAAACATTAAATAAACGAGATACAAGATGAACTGATTACCACTTTGTCTTCTTGAAGGAGGATTCCATTCGAAAAAATGTTGTAAAGATCCTCTTTCTTAGTGGTAGAGTAGATTTCAGGGCATTTTGACATCTGGACTATTTCTTTGTAGTCTTTAGGCAATTTGGGCTCCCATTTCTCATAATCCTCCTGCATATACATTAATTAATTAATAAACTCATGTTTCGTACAGTTACTTTCTTACAGTTTATAAAACAGTTAAAGGCCATAGTTTAGATATATATGAATCAAAAGTTAGCCAATTTTGTCAAAATATAGATACTTACCTGGAATTCCAATGCTTTCTTGAGTTCTATGACCACTTCATCAGCTGTTGGCCGACTTTCTCTCCTGTGATGTAAGCATTTAAGGGCAATCCTCGTAAAGATAGTAAATGACTCTGGCACAATTTGTTCTTTGATACCCTCGAACACTAACTCATCAAGTTTTTCTAAATGATAGTGTTGTTTAGCCAAAAAGGGTAAATAAAGATACTCGTCATCTAGTTTTACGGATGATAGTTTCCCACACAGTATGTCAAATAAGACCGCACCCAACGAGAATATATCTGACTCTTTGGTTAAGATGCCTGTTTTCGAGTATAGTGGGTCACTATAGCCATCAGTGCCTATAACCTTGTCTATGACATAGTCTACATCCTGATTTGTTGGACATACTAAGGAAAGCCCGAAATCACTAATTTTTGCCTTCCAATCATCAAGCAGTAGAATGTTGCTGCTGCGGATGTCCCTGTGTATTACCATTTCTGGACTTGAATCAGTTCCATGAAGAAACTCCAACCCGACTGCAATATCGATGCATATTTTAAGCCGCATCACCCACGTAAGAGTATCATTGCTCACGTACTGATCAAGACTTCTTCTGGATGCATATTCATAGACAATAATTTTCTCATCCTCTTCATCACAGTAGCCAACAAGACCAATTACATTTTCATGTTTATACTCCATAAGGATTTCAAGCTCTGTCACAAATTCAGCTTCTCCTTCAGCAGATTTCCTAACCATCCGCTTTGCAGCAATGAAGTTATGCCCATGAGTGTGACCCTTGTACACATTCCAAAAATCTCCATGTCCAATGAGATTGTCTTGATTGAATGTTTCTGTGGCCAACTTTATGTCTTGAAGTGACAGTTTGAGGCTGTCCGTGTGGTTCTCCTGTGAATCATCGAACAATCAGTTGATTTGATAAGTAAAGAATAACTGAACTATTTGCCATCTAAAACTCCTTTAAAGTCTCTAAATTCAGGGTTAAGGTTGTAAATCAAGCTTGGTCGTTGCATTTTAGAATTAAAGAAGAAATATTTATACATCACATTCAGAAGGGAGGAGGGGAGTGAGGATTAAAATATTAAGGACTTAATAACTTAACTGGTAAGAACGTTAATTTAGTAAAAGTTTGAGGATTAAAATATTAGTTACACAAAGTATAATGTGTGAAATGTCACGTACTACTATGAAGAATTTATAAGGAGATTATAAAGTTATTAAAAAAAAAATTATGCACCTGACACTTTAAAGCTCTCTTTAGTTCGTTGATGACATAATCTATTGTTGGGCGTTGTGCTTGAGTTTCTGCGAGACATCGAAATGCAATTTCTGAAAATATTTCCAAAGACTCTTTATTGGGTCCTTTACTTAGAGAAAAGACATGCTCATCAGTTTCTTCCTTTATCTTGCGATCAACAATTTCCATTATTGTTCCCTTCTCAAAATGATGTCGTGCAACAGGTGCAATCCCCTTATCAAAATGATGGGCCAACCTCCCGGTCAAGACCTCAAATAACACCACTCCAAAAGAGTAAATGTCTGATTTCTTATTTAATCTACCATACTTCTTATATTCTGGATCGAAGTACATAGGTGTACCTGCAATCGTACTGGCATCGAAAGTACTGGCATTTTCATCTGCTGGGTGAAATTTGGAGAGCCCAAAATCAGCAATCTTAGCCTTCCAATTATCGTCCAATAGAATATTCGCGCTCTTGATGTCCCGGTGTATTATCTTTTGCTTGTCTTGATCTGTGTTAGTGTGAATGTAATTCAAGCCATGTGCGATACCAAGACATATTTTCAAGCGTTGCATCCAAGTAAGATTAGTCATCTTATCACTGTTTCCCAGATAATCCTCAAGACTCCCTTTAGAAGCAAGCTCATAGACAAGGATCATGTGATCACGATCTTCATCACAAAAACCAAGAAGAGAGATTATATTCTCATGTTTACAGCTAGTCAGAATCTCAATTTCTGCAACGAACCCTTGTTCTCCTTCTCGATTGTGAATGCGTTTTATGGCTACCATGCTACGTTTCTTGGGAAGATCGTATCTATTTTTCCCTTCAATGGAAGATGAATTACTGCTATCAAAATGTTCTAGTTGTGCCTTGTATACCATACCATATCCGCCTGACCCAATGCAACATTTGTCGGCAAACTTCTCTGTTGCCATCTCGATATCGTTAAGTCCAATCTTCAAGTGTTCCAAGTTCTTCAACTGCAATATTGTGGACATTCAAAATACAACATACTTAAATTAATTATGGAATGAAAAAAAATCACAATTTGTACTAATTGTGATGTTAATAGAAAAAACTTATACAACACTTTATTCTCAGCCAATGGATTCCGTTAGCTTCTATATCAGTTACTGTTTTACGCTTCAAAATGATTTGTGATTTGTGACCAGTGTGCAGTTCCATGATAGTTGGTGCAGATGGTGTTTTGATTTATGGTTTTTGGGTGTTGATCCTGTGGTGTGGAGGTAGTCATCTCAATGTAAAAGCCCCTAACCACATAGACCATTCGTGTAATTTACTTTTTTGTTTACTAATTAGGATGACCAGCTTCAAACTAAAACTATAAAGAAGTAAATTACCCTCAGGTGATTGGATGATGTACTGTCAAGTGCACTCCTTGGAAGTTCCTAAAATAATATTTGCAAAAGAATAGGAGATTAGTAGATAAATATAACAGTTATTATCAGACAAAGTTGATAAACAAGTTGAGTTTCTTACCGGATTTTCATACATTGATTGAAGTTTCAACGCTTTCTCAAGTCCTTTGACAACCTGATCTATGTATGGGCGATCTGCTCTTTCCTCTTTTATGCAGCAATATGCTGTTTCTGAGAAGACTTTTAATGCTTCTTCGTCCATCTGCTTTCGTAAATGTGGATCGATCATATCCTCTAAATCATCTGGAAGAACTGCATTCCTTCCGCACAACACTTCGAATAATACAACGCCTAATGAATACACGTCTGACTTGTGGGTCACACCGCCAGTCTTTTCGTATTTTGGGTCCATGTATACATTCTTAACAATATCACGAGTAAGAAGAAGACGGTGCCTCCGAGCTACTGTATTTTTCAATGAAAGTTCAAAACTAGATAACTTGGGTTCCCATTTGTCATCTAGTAAAATATTCGAGCTCATGATGTTGCAATGTATGACACTAAAATCTCGTCCAGGATCATAATGGATGTAACTCAATGCCTTCGCAACACCAACACATATCTTCAACCTTTGCATCCATGTGAGGGTCGGGTCACTTAGATATGTTTCGAGACTTTTTTTGGCCTCCTTCTTGTATACAATAATCTTGTTGTTATCGGTTTCACAGAACCCAATAAGAGACACAAGATTCTTGTGTTTGAGACTAGAAAGCATCAAAACTTCCATCCAAAACTTTTTGCTCTCATCTTTTACATAATTTAAATAGAACCTCTTAACAATAATATCAATGAATTGTTCAGAATGTAAGAGACGGCCTTTGAAAATCTGTCCAAGCTTATATAATTGGATGATATTCTCATCAGCAAAATTGTTGGTTGCTGACATTATATCTGTGCCACTGAGTTTTAAGTGAGAAAGATCTTTGAGGAAAGACACTGTCTCTTTGCTGATATGGGACTCAACATGTGAAGATATGGAGGTCAATGATCCCTATAGGTACCAAACAAGACAACATTACCAATTGTCCCAAAAATGACATGTGTAGATATGGAGTTCACTTATCTAAAATCCAGTGACTTGCAACAATAGTAATAAGATGGTGCTTAGGATTGTGTTTCGGTCAGATTATTTGATTATCGCATTTCGAAAACATAAATAATTCATTCGAAGTGATTGGCAAAGAAAAATTGATAAATGATTTTTTGCGTTTGTGTGGCTTCAAAACGGCGTTTTATGGCAGCAATTAGTATGTGGATGAGAGAGTTATGGATAATAGTTACGTATATAATATATAAAAATGATTATTTTAAATGAATAGAATGGTTATAAAAGATAAAATCATG
This sequence comes from Artemisia argyi, assembly GCA_030686995.1. Lineage (NCBI taxonomy): Eukaryota > Viridiplantae > Streptophyta > Magnoliopsida > Asterales > Asteraceae > Artemisia > Artemisia argyi. The sequence goes on from CM060685.1 coordinate 212,564,257, forward strand.
AAAGTTATATACGGAATACGTTACAACAATAACTTTTGTTAAATTATTATTTCGTATATATAATTTATATGGTTATTTAATATGTATAACTTATTTGATAAAACAATCTATAAGTTAAAATAAAATAACTTAATAGTGTAAATGTCTATTTTAGTCATTAGCATTTTAAGTCATAAATAATATAATTTGCCAAACACTTAAAAAAAACTAGTTATTTGATTATTGCATTATTATACAACATGATTAGATCCAAACACACATTTTGCAACAGCGGATCTGATTATGGTTTTCAAAACAAATAACCTATTTTAAATAAGTAATACCAAACACCCCCTAAGTAAATAATTACCTTGTCATGATTGGATGATGTATCTTCAACTTTGGCCGCAACTGTTGAATGTTCCTTTAATATCATAAATACAGTAATAAGTATATAGTTTAACTTGTGTTAATATTATAAATAAATAGAGATTATTTATAAAAGAAAGATGAAAGAAAAAAAAAAAACATCTTACAACATTTTGACGTTTCATTTGAAGTTTCAACGCGTTCTCAAGTCTTGTGACAACCTCACTTATATCCGGGCGTTGAGATCTTTCTTCATTCAAGCAATCATATGCTATCTTCGCGAAAATGTTTAATGATTGCGGATCCATTTGTTTCCGTAGAACCGGATCAATTATTTCATCTAGTATTTTCTTTTTATAATGAAAAAAGACCTGCGTAGCCAAATACTTATTATCTGGGTGCTCACTTATTGATTTCCTACCACAAAGTAGTTCAAACAATACAATCCCAAAGGAGTAAATATCTGATTTGTGGTTCACACTTTTAGTCTTAATATATGTTGGGTCTCCATACCCTTCCACATACTCAAGTCTATTAGTATGAAATGAATGGTGCCTTTGAGAAGCCTTAATCTTCATGGAACATTCAAAGTTAGATAACTTGGGTTCCCATTCATCATTTAAATGAACTCTGCCACTGGTAATGAGCCGGTGTATAACGCTGAAATCGAGCGACTCATCATAATGAATATAACTCAACGCTCGCGCAATACCGACAGATATCTCCAATCTTCGCACCCATGTCAACAACATCGGGTCACTTAGATATTGGTCAACACTTCCCCTGATATTATACCTGGTAATGATGATCTTCTCATCATTTTCATCACAAAACCCAACAAGAGAAACCACATTTTTATGCTTGAGACTTGAAAGCATTGAAATCTCCATCCAAAACTCTTGTTCTACATCCTTCCTTTCTTTATTTAACCTCCGAGCACGAATATCAATCAACTCACCAGACCATAAGAGCTGTCCCTTGTATCTCTTATCAAACCCACTAGTTTCTCCGATGAGATTTTCTTTAGCGAAGTTGTTGGTGGCAGAAAGGATATTTTGAAGGGGGACTCTGAGGTGAGCAAATGCATTCATTATCTGTAAAATAGTCAAGTAAAAATGTGAGTTAGAAAAAGGGAGTATAATAATGCCTACAAAGTGTTTGATAAAATTCCTGAACCATGTCTAAGACAATTCTAGGTCTAATTCTGCATATATCTTGTAGTTTATAGTTATTATGTTTAGGAAGTGAATGCTCCTAAGGTGTTTTTAAAGCATTTGGTCGGTGTAAGTATGGACTACATGGGCGATACTTTGCCTACCTGATGCAGTTTGGAAGGGATAATATGGATTGAAATTGTCTTGATAAGATAAGTTCATTAACTTGTATTCAGAAGAAAGAAACTATGGCATGCGCTTTGAGTAACAGTAAATTGTTTAACATTGCAATATACTTTTGTTTAGTGTTGATACTTAGTCATCTGAAGTTGTTTCCAGTGACATGTTTTCGTAACTGTTGCAGGATACTTTATTTGACAATAGTGGAATTGGAGGATTTTTCAGGATATTGAAAGGAATGGAGAGACATAATTAAATGTTGTAATGGAAACTTTAAAAGCCAAGTTGCTGAGTTTGAAAGGGAAGAACTCTCCTGCTGTGGAAAGAAATACTAGCAGTAAGATGCTGGTATTTGGGTATTTGGGTATCTGAAACTGAGTGTCTACTAGCAGAAAGAAATACTACCTGACACGTTTAATATCAAGATGAGTGTATATGAAATTGAAGAGCAGTGAGACACATGAATATGTTGGAAAGTATATTGGAGTACAAAGTATTAATGATAAAGACTGCTGGCACAAAAGAGTACTGAGTTTGAGAAATTGCTAAAAGATTGCATAAGGTTCAAGGGTAGAAGGTGAGAAAGTAGATTGGAATACTCAAGATAAGTTGATAAAGTGATATCCATGAAAAACTATGGTATCCAAACTGTCGATGAAATTGCAGAGAACTGAGACACGAGTATGTTGGAAAGATTTTGTCTAGGATGGGACTACTTCGTCTTGGTTATGACAAAGGAAATTATAGAAATTAAAAGTACGAAACATGTTCCTAAGGTATTATAGTCATTTTTATCCCTTTTACTTGTAACAGGCACAAGTAAGTATTCTACGAATCTGACACGATAGTGCATTCATATCCACACTAGGTATTCGAATTGGTATAAACAAACTGCTTATTTGAACTGTTTGATTCTGCCAAGTCTTTTTGAAACTGCTTGAGTCTAGATGTATAGAAACGTGATGATTCTGCTTGTTGTTGATTGCTGAATGATTATAGATGATTAGAGTTGTGCTTATTGAGTCAACTAGGTAAAAAAAATGGCTTGATTTCACTGATTACTGATTGTTGAATAAATATATTAGATTGATTTCAGTTGTGTTTATTGAATCGATTGGGTCACCAAGTATCAAATGAAGCTCTAGTACCTTAATACTTATCTAAACTACTCCAACTAACTTAAGATTAGTGAGTGAAAGTGTAGTGCATAATGTAACAGATGATACTAGAGTAGAGTGTTCAATGACATTATATATATGGTAAACTTACACATAGTCTTATGTGATCTCATATGCCATAGCAGCTATGTATATTTTTAGTTTTCTGTACCGAAATCTGTTGAGTTTGAGTTTGAGTAATCTTTCTATTGACTTTTTGAAATCAAATGATTATGCTATTGCTGCAATCATTCCATTTCTTAAGTTATGTTCATCTCATAAAGTCATAGGCCATATTGTCTTATTACAAATTGATGAATCTGAAAAGGAGGAACATGAATATAAAAATGTTGAGGAAGATCAAGAGCTTGTATAAGTTAGATCCAGTTCTTATATACTACTCATTCTTGTTTCAGGCACAAAATGATTTTTCCAAAGCATATGAGAAGGAGACCCATAATACCAAAGACCAATTAAAGGACTATATATGGAAAGCCTTGAAAAGTGGCAAGGTAATGTTTCAAAGCAGATCTATAATTCCAAAAAGTCAACTCTGCTTATATAATACCGTAAAAGAATTCACTCTGAAATTAGAAGGTTGTTACCCATTTGACCCGTAGCATTGTTTGAACTTTCAAAGCAGATCAGCAATCCCAAAAGGTTGTTACCCATTGCTTGCATACAATATTGATAAGGAGTTCGGGTGCATTTCGAGTTTAGATGTCATATGTTATTTCGTTGAGTATTCTTTTCTGAAACTAATGCGTGTCTTATATTTTCCATTTATGCCTCTGTTAGGCAGAATAAAGAGGCCAAGGGATCATATTAAACAAGTATACTGACAAAACTGAAGGCTAAGATAACCAAGGTTATGGGTCCAGTGGCGAAGCTTGGATTTTGTAAGTGGGGGGTCGGGATCTAAATTTTTTTTTTCCTAAGGCTATATTTCAGGTATACCGAAATTTTTGGGGGGTCGAAACCGAATATACCGAAATTTTTCTACACGAAAACTATATACCCCCTACATCGCAAAAAAAATTTCGGGGGGTCGGGCGCCCCCCCGGCCCCTATGAAGCTTCGCCCCTGTATGGGTCATATTGAGAAGGTTGTTGTTTCGTTTTCATGATGTTTTGTTTATTGGCCATCATTTAGCTACCTTTTTCGTCTTTTTAACATGTCGGTTTTTGGTGTTTCAAGGTGCTTATGGGATATTAATGTTGCTTATATTGGCTGAGGTTAATAGGTATGTTGTGTTTAATCTCTTACATTAACTTCAGTGCGTGTGAGGCTGGGTGACTATCAAGTCTTAACCAGTGACCTAATCGACCTTTTTTCTTATCAGTTATTCGTTTTTATCGCCACATAGAGACAAACCATAACCTGGACCGACAAATTTACAAGTAAATGAGTCGAACACGTATAAGGGAAGTTGCTTCTCTTCCAGTCAATGCGTCATAAGTCCCTAAAAGTTTATGCTTTGAGGTTAAACACACAAACAAAAAGAGGATGGACAACTCATATGTAGCTTACATGTAATTTTGAAGAAAATTAGTTTTGATCTACAGCTTGGAGTCTTGGACCAGCTACAGTGCAAGGCCATATATACTACCTTGTGTATATCGTAATGAACTTGCTAAACTACAGGTAGATTTTATAACTATACTACTTTTAAAATTTTGATTTTACTTTGTATTCAGCAATCCCCTGGTTTCTAATTTTAATCGCCACCAGGGACACTCCTCCAGTTTCATATAAAGGTTTGCAGGCCGTCCTATCAAAATCTCGGTTGGGTGGTCATAGCTCACAAATGTTTGCAGACATCAACAAATACTTTTACTATACCACTTTTCTCTTTTTCAATGTTTTGAAACCCGGTTCGACCCGGCTGGTCCAACCGGTCGAATCGGTTCCGGCAAAGATAACAGAACAAAAGAAACTGGTTTTAAGAACTCCAAACCCAGTGTGACCCACCGGGTTTTACCCGTTACTATAATTCCAGCTGGTTTGTCATTAAATCTTTTATATGTGTTCCACATTGCTTTTTACAAGTTTTTGAAAGCTTTAAAATCTGTTTAGACAGGTTTTTATGGTGTTTTAAACACTTTCTATATGCTATTTGGACAGCAGAAAGATGGGCGGTTTGGACAGGCTTATATGCTGTTTTAACAGCTTTTATATGCTGTTTGGACATAGCCTTTACATGGCTGTTTGGAAACAAGTTTTTGCAGCAATTACATGCTCTTTTTTCTAAAAGCAATTACATATTTGTATGTTGTTTTTTAGCAGCAATTACAGCTTCTACATGCTGTTCCAACACGGTTTTTTACAGCAACCATGCCTTTTTGTTGTTGTTGTTGTTGTTGTTGTTGCAGCAATTGCATGTTTGTATGCTGTTTTTGTTACAGCAATTGCATATTGTTTTGTTATTATTTTATTAAAACCCATATATGTTTGGCTAGTACCCATATAGGGCTAGTACTTGTTTTATTGTTTTTTTATGTTATGCATCAATCACTTTAGTTGATCCGAACCAGGACTTGAATGGACTGGGGTTGGTCCTTATCCGAATTGAACATAACCCAAACTTTTTGTAGGGTGGGGTGCGGGGTGGGTTTTCTTTCGCACACAATCATAATTGACCCGACGCGAATGAACCTGAACTTAACTAATTAATTTGACCCTATTAACATCCCTATATATAGCCAACACCAACTTACGTGGTAGTTGGGAGTTAAACGTTATAAATTAGTTGCGCAAAGCGTTTAACTTTTGAACAATTTGCTAGTTTGTGACATTTGATAAATTCAGGACGTAAATAAAAGAATTTCTGAAAATTTCAAGAATCACAAAATTTAAAAAGAAAAGGTGACTTTAATTTTTGTGTATAGTGCGAAAGTCACTGGCTCTAGTTAATATACATTCATATAATTACCTATATATAAGCAAGAAATGCTACCCACAAATATTGTTCACGTTGTTGAGTACTATCGCATTTATCTCTTTAGTTTGTTTAGTATTTATTCGTTTAGTATTTATTCATCCATGGGGTTCCTATTTGCTAATTACTAACAGTTTTGTAGTCACATAAGAATAAACTATAATAGTGAGCTGATAGTTTTCTTATTAAAAAATATAATAATAATATTGGGCTTTTAAAATTGAAAATTTTAAAAAAGATACATGCTATACAAAGTAGAAAAATCATTCATACTCTTGTATAAGTTAGAGTTTATAATTAAAATTTTTTGAAGCTTGAAAGAAACTTAATGGGTCCACCAACACCAAAATAACCCGTATCTACATAATTTGCAAGCAATAATATGAAAACGAAATCATTTTTGCCAAAAACTCTAGTTGTGACATTAGTCATACTAAAAGGGTTTAACTATATATTTGCGTATTTTTATTTAAAATTATAAATAATTCATAATGGTCATCTTCGCCAACAACTATTTGTATTGATATACTATAAAATGATAATTACACGAAAATTTAAATAATAATTCAGTAATAGAATACGACTAATTATTACTCCTTATTTTAAATTCATATGAAAAAATTGTCACTATTAAGTTACATAATATAACTGTTATGGATATATATTTAATTACAAGAAAAAACAAATTACGTAGAGTCCTATAAAGTGGTAAATAAAAGAAATTCATAAAACTTGTCACTAACTCGTATAGTATAACCATACTTATTAGCCAATTTGCACTCAAAGAAATAGATAGCAGTACTTATTATGATAGAAAGATGGAAGAGGAAAGACCGTCTTACCGCATTTTGACGTTCGAGTTGAAGTTCCAACGCTCTCTCAAGTCTCGTGACAATCTCATCAATATTTGGGCGTTGCAATCGTTCTTCGTTCAAGCAGTCATACGCTGTTTCCGCGAAAATGTTAAATGATTGAGAGTCCATCTGATTCCATAGATCCCAATCAATTATTTCATTGAGTTTCTTCTCCCTATAATGGGTAATGGCCACCGGAGGCAAATATTTATTATAGTCATCTGTGATTATTGATTTCCTACCACAAAGTAGTTCAAACAATACTATCCCAAAAGAGTAAATATCTGTCTTGTGGCTCACACTTTTAGTCTCTAAACATGTTGGGTCTGTATACCCAGGGTGGTTGTAAACTTCATCGGTATCAAAAGAATGGTGCCTTTGAGATGCTATAATCTTTATGGAATATATAAAATCAATTAACTTGGGTTCCCATTCATCATTTAATACAACTATATTACTGTCGATGTCTCGATGTATTACGCTGAAATCGCGTGGCTCGTCATAATGAATGTAGCTCAATGCATGCGCCACACCGACAGATATCTCCAACCTTCGCACCCATGTCAACAACATCGGGTCACTTAGATGGTTGCTGAGACTTCCCCTGGTTGCACGCCTGATAATGATGATCTTCTCATCATTCTCATCACAAAACCCAACTAATGAAACCACATTTTTATGCTTGAGACTAGAAAGCATGGACAACTCCATCCAAAATTGTTGTTCTTTTTTATCATCCCTTTCTTTATTTAACCACCTTCGCGCACTGATTTTAATCAACTCACCAGACCACAAAAGCTCTCCCCTGTATCTCTTTTCAAGTTCGCTTGTGTAGATGGCTCTGCTGTCATCAAAGTTGTTGGTGGCTGATAGTACATCTTCAAGGGGTATTTTTAGGTGAGCAAATTCTTCATGATTGACTGAAGACATGATGTATGTATGTATCTGTTTGTTTATCTGAAAAAAAAAGGTGTACGTGTAGGTTGTTACAAAAAGGAGTGTGTGTTTGGGTGATATGCATAAAAATCTGTTCCGTTTGTGTTTGTATATAATAGAAAGATGTGAATAAGCGTGTGGGGGTCCTTGTTATCTTTAACTTTAATGGTGGAGGTCTATTTTTTTTTTTGCATTATTGTAAAGACAATTGCTTTTTGACTTAAAGCTGAGCAAAGTCATCATCGGGTGGGAACATCATGCATGTTTCTGTATACATGAATATGTGGTTGTCCTTGTATATAGAGGTAGGTTGGTGGTGAACTAAGTCTTTTTAGTTAAGATAAACAAATAGAAGACTTAGTATTTATTAAAAATGAAGTGAAGGAGGTTTGGGTGATATACATAAAAATCTGTTATGTTTGTGTTTGTATATATAGAATATGTGAATAACCGTGTGGGGTCCTTGTCATCTTTAACTTTAATGGTGGAGGTCTATTTTTTTTTGCATTATTGTAAAAGCAATTGCTTTTTGACTTAAAGCTGAGCAAAGTCATCATCGGGTGGGAACATCATGCATGTTTCTGTATACATGAATAGTCATTATACTAAAAAGGGCGTTTGGGTTGCAACGTGATACCAAGGAGTACTTTTGACGAGATATACAGAGAGAAGGAGTGGAGGTAGGTTGGTGGTGAACTGGTAATCATATAAACGTGTTTACTGCATGCGTTTTGTATATGTGGTTGTGCTGTCTAAGTTTTTGCATTATTATATAAACATTAAAAGACTTATGCAATGAAACTTCCATAAACGGTAAAAAGAAATTTGGTGACTTGCGTATGTATTGCTTTTTAAATGAAACATCACCAATATATAGAGTCGAGTTATATTACAAACCAAACATTACTCACATACCAAGGGACTCATCCCCACCATCCATCTAAAAAGGAAATCAATGGTTGAGATTAAAAGGATTATATTATTTCACCCATTTTTTATAATTTAAATATCTCTTAAACCGTTAATCGTTAAACGAAAATAATTACACCATCGCGACGGGCATTTAATTATCTTTCTATAGACGGGCACTTTGATATACTTTCGAAAAAAAGAAAAAAAAAATCGTTTTTTTCACGTTTTTTTTTCCTGGCCGAAAAAAAAATCATATATGATATTGCATATCATATATGATATTACATATAATATCATATATGATATCATATATGATATTATATGTAATATCATATATGATATTGCATATCATATATGATATGCAATATCATATATGATTTTACATATAATATCATATATGATATTACATATCATATTATCATATATGATATTCAATGTAATATCATATATGATTTTTTCGGACACGAAAAAAAAAGTGAAAAAAACGAAAAAAAAAAATTTTGTCGAAAATATATCAATTAGCCTATCTATAGAAAGATAATTAAATGCTCGTCGTAACGGTATATTTTTTTTCGCTTAACGATTAACGGTTTGAAAGATATTAATATTTGAAAAAAAATGATGAAAGTGGGTTTTTTAAATTGTTGGGATTAATTTCATCCATTAGATCAAATAAAGATGGAGGGAAGATGGAGGGTGGAGATTAGTCCCTTGGTATGTAAAAAAAGTTTGGTCCTCAAATGATCTTTACTCCCAATATATATTAGCGAGTATCAACATCTAGACAAAAATTTATGAAAGACGCTTACAGTATTCTTTTTTTAGAAAGTAAGCAATCTTTTATATAATAAAACAAAACCCCTAGTGGGTACTTTCGTATTTTGGAAAAAAATAATATTTCTTTATAAGGTAATAATTCAGCTATTGTTAATTTTCTTTTTAAAGATGTTTGATTAAAAAACCTTGAATCTTTCCAAAATTGATCAACGTATATAAAAATTCGTTTTTTCAATCTTGATGCATAATAAAACAAAGAAAACACATGTACCACAAGGCTATTCTTTAATAGTTTTTCGGACTAAACTTTAAACTTAAGGAAAAGAACCGGAGTTACGGAGGAGATAAGGGTTCGTTTGGGTTGCAATATTTTTTTTCTTTTGTCAACGAATGCAAGGGCCAAAGGGTTGTGGGCCACAACCCTTTGGCCCTTGCATTCGTTGACAAAAGAAAAAAAATATTGCAACCCAAACGAACCCTTATCTCCTCCGTAACTAAAACCTATATCATGGATTGATGTAGTAGTACATTAGTTTATAACCTTTATTCACATAGTTTAATACTTTTCATTGTTCCATGACTTCCATCCTTATAATTATTATACAAAAAATTGGGACAGGGTGAAGATCCACTGTTTTTTGATTGAATCCAAGGAATACCCACTTAATGGTTATTAAGAATTTGTCAAGTCTAAGGTAATTTAATTTATTACTTTTCAAGTTGATTCAATTTGGTTATGATAAGATATTTTTTTATGAAGTTAATAAGAGTGAACCAATGGTAAAGCCAAATTGGCATTGTTGCTAATAAACGAAGCAATCTACTGTTAAAAGAGTACATTCGAGATTACGTAGAAAGATATCATAATGTTATTTCTTTTGTTTCGAACAATTATAGAACTGTTCATTAAAATATATTGTTGTTGATGATCTTTTGGTTGTAGTTTCAGTTTGGATATCATAATTAAAAAGTGATAGTTATATGTAATGATTGAATAAATTTTGCAGGCTCCTAAATTAATTTATCAAGTTTCTCAGTTGGCCTTTATTGCATTAAATCACATAATGCATGATTGTGGTGGAGGTATAAATAACATTTAGAATTTTAGATAGTTAACAAGGTAATTATCAACGTTTTAAAAGTTTGTCTACATAAACCCGTATTCTTTTAATAGTGTAAATCTTACCATTTGAATATCTTGAAGCCAAAGGTCCGCCCTGCTGGGAAATTTTAGAGTTTTAAACGAAAATTATGAGGGGGTTTGGTTATGTTGGGAATGTTCAAGTACAAGCCGAAGAGGTGTTTGTAGTGTTTTTATCAACTTCAAAAATGAGCTTTAGAAACATGTTTTGCAGACCATCAAACACTTGACACGTTAAGCTAAGAGCTTTTTGTATATTCTCTTATTCTAAGTTAAAGAGTAACGATGTAATATAAATAAACCTTGACATTATTGAAGAACAAAAATCATTTGATTAATCATTGTGAGTAGAGTTGGTACTATTGATTTGGGTTTTCTTTCTTTTTTATTTGATCTTTATCTAGGTAGAACTTTCATATGATCCTGAAAGATGACATATTTTTAAATTAGTTCTGTGTAGCGATGATGGATAACTAATCAATTGGTGCCCAAGTAGATAGCTAAGCCATGTCTGCTAGGCCTCAAATTGAGCCGATTGGTGGTAACGTCATGGCTCATGCTTCTACAACAATGTATGTTATACTTTTATATTCTACAAAAATGTTCGTAGTTACTCATAAATGTCATTTGAAATAATTCTAAGAAGAAATAATGGAAATTAAGAGGATGCATATATAAGCAAGAGCGACTTAACGCGAACTTCTAGAACATGTAATACTAGACATTGTTGGCACTTTTGAGCCAAAAAGCTTATAGCTAATAAGGGAATTGGTCATATAGGTTAAAGTCAAAATGGGTTGAAAGTAAGTATTGAAGCATTAGAAAATGTTCCGTTATATTTAACCTGGATAACTAAGTTACTAAGTGTAGGACCATAGAACAACCTTAATCACTTATGAATCTTACCTAAATCTAAAGAGAGAAATTAAGTAGAGAGAGAGAGAGTGAGAGGGAACTCCTAGTGTGTGAAATATGAGACTATGTTATTATTAAGAGAACCAACCTCAAAATGAGGCCTTACATGAACATGAGTATTTATACTTGTAGTCTAGGGCTTCACATATCTTTGACCATATTACATAACTAGCCCTTAGACTTTATAAAAACATGAAAACATTATTAAAACTTCATCATAATTATAGTCTAATGCAACCTATTATATAATATTAATGACCGACACTTTCTATAAATAAAATATGATCCTAACACTAAGGAGGTGTCTGTGATTGCTTCTTAGAACTCCTTACCTGGTAGGGGAAATTGTTTTAAGCGTCGGGCCTTACATTATGGAACAGAATAATTTCATCATGATTAGGAAAAATAGAAAACAATGATCTAGAAATAAATAAAACAAAACAAAAAATTAAAACAAAACAAAATCAAAGATTAAATTACTCCATTTGTTTTTTAATACATAAAAATACATTAATAAAATAATAGAAAAAACCCCGCACGGGCATTATAACTAGTATATTACCACAACAAAAAAGAAATAATACAAACAAAGACATTCAACTTTCATATATAAATGAGACAATTAAAAAAGCGAGACCCAAGAAAATAAAAACCCATCAAGGCTTAACTACAACAAAATTGAGACAATTAAAAAAGCGAGACCAAGAAAGTAAAAACCCATCAAGGTTTAATTACAACAAATAATACAAAATAAAACTGAAAGATAAATGACAAAAAACTATAATATTTCTTTAAATAATACATATGAACAATCTCGAACACAACAAAAAATATGCGTAAATGAGATATGTGGTATGAACTATGAAATGGGATGGCGTGTGTTTTCGACAAAAGAGACTGTCAAAAGGAGTATAATTGACCATAAAAGATAATGGTAGGTTTAGTATTCAACTTTCAAGTAAAAAGAGTAAGGGTGGTGGCAAAGCATTCGGGATGGGGTGCGGCATGCTCGGCATCGTCGATGGCAGTCTTTCGGTTTGAAGCTAGCGGCAAGCAACTCGGTAAACAATACCAATTCGGTATTGTTTGTAGCATTAAATTTTTCGAACGTTGCATATTTAATGGGGTTACCGTTTGTGGCCTTTAAAAAAAATCCTTTTAAATATTCAAACTCACATCTTAATTTATTCACAAATTCACTTTTCCACTAATTCCACTTTCATCTCTTTCAATCATATTACAAAAATGGATCCAAGTAAATCAAAACGTGGTTCAACATCCAAAGGTCGTGGTCGGGGCTCTCGATCACAACCCGTCCGTCCGAAGGCTCAATCACAATCAACTCGTCTATAAGTTCAATCGTCCTACTATCCCCAACCTCCACCTCAAGCCTACTATCCCCAACCTCCACTTCAAGCCTACTCTACCCAACCTCCACCGATGAATCCAAGCCATTATAATATAGCAATGAGAAGTGAATTCGACCCGTACAATGACTTCCGTGACGGTCCATCAAGACGTGAACCGGCCAAGTGTCGAACGAGAACCACCGCTATACCATTACGAGGATGATGAAATTGATGTTGTTCCCGAAACTCAATTTGAAAATACAATCGGTAATATTTTTTTTAATCGTATAGTTTTATTGTTTTTTAAATCGAATAGTTTTTTTTTCTTTAAATCGTTAACTTTTTTTTTGTTTATAATCATATGAGTTTTTTATATTATTTATTAGGTGAAAAAGAAAATGATGATGATGTTCAAGAAATAAAAAATCCGGCTAAAGCGGAAAAAAAAAATGGACAACGGACGAAGAGGTCGCTTTGGCAAAAGCGTGGTGCATATCTCGACATGTCCAAAAGTCAGGAATCAACAAAAGTTTGATAGCTTTTGGAAAAGAATTCTAGACCACTTCAAGAAAAACGTGCCAAATACTAATCAAACACACCATAGCTTGAACACAAAGTGGAAAAATATGCATACCGAAATGAATACTTTTAATGGGCTATACATCCAACAAGTAATTTTTAAACTCTATACTTTTTATTTTTTTTATTTTATATAGTTGTATTAATTTATACTTGTTACTTTTATAATTGTAGAACCGTGTTCGTGATAGTGGGTGTGGCGATATTGACGTGATGAAAAATGCCATGGCCGATTATAAAAAGAAAACAAAAGGCAAGACTTTTAGTCATATTGAAGCATGGGAGATTGTTAGCAAATCAGACAAATGGTTAGAACAACCAAGTGTGGGTCAAACATCTTCATCTAATTCCGAGAAACGAAGAAAGTTGTCGGAATCTAGCAATGACAATGTTGAGACTATTCTTCCGGATCTGAATGACGACACAACTCCTACACGGAAAAAAGGGGCAAAAAGACCGATAGTGAGTCATCGTCGAAGAATAGTGTTGTTGCGACCCTCAAAATTTACGCGGCAAAGAAATCACAAATGATGGAGGAGGCGTTGGAGAAAAAACGTGCAAAGGATGAGTTGGCCGAAAAGTTGATGGCGACACAACTACGTGGTGTTGAAGAAAAGACTTTTTTACGAGCGATGAAGTTCTACAACGACCCGCACGATAACATAGCTGATCCGGCTATGCGAGAGATTACACTTGCAAAAAAACGTGAAAACGCGGCGAAATATGGATGGCCTTGCAGTTTTTAGAAATAATTATGTTTTTTTCCTAAGTATTATGTAACTTTTCTTTGAATTATTAATGAAATTTAATGTTTTTTATTAAATTGTTAAATATAATTATGAATATAAAAAATAAAAAATAAAATTAGTTGAGGCATAGTTGCTACTAAAAAAGTATGGTGAGGCATGGTGAAGCATGAAATATATTAGATTGATTTGATTAGTTAATGATGAATTATGATTAGGCATGGTGAGGCATGACTGCCACCACACTAATAGCCCATGATTATTTATGTCTAATTTTTTTGGGCTGTAACATGAAAAAAAAATGGCATTTTAGAGAAAAATGTAGGTAAATAACTCAAAGTTCACGAAGATATTACTTGCAAGAAAATTAGTGTTGAAAATATGAAGTATTTTACATATAAATGTAGATAAATAATCCAAAGTTCTAGAAGCTAAGAAAAAACACTTGATTAGTATTGAAAATATGAATATGATTTTATAAAGAAATGTTATATCTACATGAATTTTATAAAAACTTTATCACAAAATGATGTGGCATGATAAATTTAACTTTGAACATTACTTCTCTTTTTTTAATTCCCCAATAGATGTAATAGTTACAATGACACATCATTTATTGAAAATGTTTTTTATTAAATTTATGTAGACAAAGCATTCCTCGAATCTAAAAAGTAATAGCGATAGAAGCCAAAGCAGATACACTTAAGGCGTGTTTGGTACTTTGGTCTAGGGGAATGATGATTGGAATGATAAGAACGTCTAGTACATTGACACAGGAATCAAAGAGCGATATAAAATCCCAATATATTGGTTTTTCGCAACCAAGCTAGGGAGGTGGCTTTGGACCCATTCCTAGTCTTTTTTACTCATCCTCATTTCCATTTCCCAAAAAGAACACAACGTACTACAATAATCTCGGGCCTTTTAGACACAACCCAAGGTCATGGCTAGAAGCCAGAAAGTCGTGGCTATTCATGTTTATCACAATTTAGTATATAGTATAGAATCAAGTATGATTAACATCAATCATTAATAACTTAACTTGTGTGAACATCACGTACGAAATGCAATGATTCCTATATATCAAATAGTATGACACCGTGCAAGTGTTGATCATTCGAGACCATTCAAGTAACCCCGACCTATCACGGAGTCTTTCTATTAAATCGGTTGTATTAAATCGATTGTATTGACAACCCATATACAATGTGACATCCAAAGAATATTCTATTTTAAGTCATTTGAGCAAGTGTTATCACTTCCGAAACTATTTATGTGAAACCTATAGAGGGCAGGTATTATAATATAGAGTGGGGTTTATTATTCATAATATCACACTATGGAATGTAGTTTATTATTATATAGACTCAAGCATCATTAACATGACTTGTGTGAACATCATGTACAATATAGAGTGTGGTTTACTGTTGTATAGAATCAAGCATCATTACCATTCAATCATTATCACTACTTGCGTGAACAACCTGTGTGATCACGGTTCTCTTTACTAACTAATTAATCGCCGTCATGTATTATTGAAGATCGCATATTCATTATCGCTTAAAGTTTTTTGTAAAGGAATCATTACATTTCATTGATTGCTTGCCTCGAGCAAGCGTTCAAAGTATATTGATGATACAAATAAAAAGCTAAATATAATCTGAAAAAAAATCATCCAAGCAAACAAGTTTATGACATTCGATACTATTCAAGCTAAACATATTAAGCAGATGTCTTTATATCCCGATTTTCATTAACCTGACTTACGTGATCATAAGGTATAATCCCGGTTATCAGCTACCACTCAATTACCGTTAGATATTATGAAAGATCACATTCATAATCTCATAGTATATATTGTTCTGTATACCATACATATAATCCGGATTATCGTTAACACGATTTATATGACTCACATTATTTTTTAACAAAAATGACGAATACAAGTTAAACTTGTTATTAACTTTTCAACGATTCAATCCGAGAAAAATATTAATAAAAATTTAAAAATAAATAAATTTAGTTTTATGTATACCAAAAATGTGTTTTTTATTTAAAATGTATATATAGTAACTAATTATATTTCATTTTAAATATTAATTGGAATATATTATTTTGTATTAAACCTTTAGCCATGATGTGTCGTCGCTAACGGTTGAGCAGGAAAACATTTTCGAGCCAAAATTTTGGATGCAAATTTAGTTTTGCCAAAAATATTATACTTTTTACTTTTTGCGACGATTTTGTCGCCACCAAAGATAATTTTAATCTTTTAATATTTTGTAGCCTTTAACGAATTAACAATAGAATGATATTTTTTTATATATATATTTTTTCTTTTAACTACTAGTTGTTTCATGGCTAAAGATTTTAACATTTTTTTATTTATTTCCCTCCCAATCATAATAAAATAATGATTTTATAGTTTTAGCAAAGAATATCTTTCCGTGATTGTAGTGTTTGATTGGGCATGGGTGTTCTTGTCCTTACTTAGAGGTCAAGTTGCCACTTGTCTATCAAAAGGGGGATTTCTCAGCCTACCTCGGTATATTTTATCTACAGAAGGAAGAAGAAATTAATGATTTCCCTAATTTTGTGAGAAAGAAAATCCAGTTTGTTAGAGCTGGGGCAGAGAAGCAATCAACATAATGGCTCCCTATTGTTCACAAGTGAAGGCACTGGCTGCATGTTGGTATATTTCGTGCTTTCATAGCTGTGCATCTCCATCTACTAAAAGTAGGGGTGGTTGTCATAGATAGATCGGGTCATTTGTAACCAGAGCAATAAATGATTCTACAACATAAACTAAAGCTATACGTGGCAGCCCCTAAAGGTGTAATTGATAGGTTTTGTTTTATTTGCCCATCTGAGTCATCCCGCAATCCAAAAAGAAGACGTGAGGTCTCAAAAGTGGATAGATCTACCTGGGCAAGGAGGCAATGTCAAGTAGTTATCGGAAGTGTTGGAATATGCTCTACCTATGGTACCTAACTAGTCTTTCTTTTCGGTAAGTAAGAATATATTGATCGATCGAGGAGAAGCCCTGAAGTAAACATAAATGAAGGGGCATACCCCACCCGAGACAACCTGATGGAATATGGTATAGACACATTACGTAAATATATGGCTAAGTATATGTGAGCCTATAAGGTAGTACACAAATACACTTAGATACCTAAAGTTATAATATAAAATATATATTTATATTATATTAACACCTAAAATGATTTATAAGTCATTTTAATTTAAGTATTTATTATATAGCGTATAAATAAATAATAGGTTAAAAAACTTATAGTCATTTATTAGTATTAAATTGATAAATAAACTAACAAATCAAAGATTAGGAAAGTCCTAATCTACCCATTTAGGTAGTCGACCAAAGGGAGGGAAAACAAGGGTTTTGCTTAACTTGGTGATCAAGTTAAGAGGATTCTAGGAGATTATGATTTAGTATAAATACAAATGCCTAATCCTAGAATCCAAAAACACACAATAACAAATCTCCCTCTCTTGTGGCCAATCGAAACAAACACCCTCTTAGGGTTTTCGGGTTTTGACTTTTATCTTGCTTTGATCAAGGACGAAAATGCATTTACTCAATTAGTGTTAGGACCAGCATTCCTTAGGTATTGTGTGCGTGTAGTGTGGATCAACTATAGAGTATAATCACCTTTTGATTATAAGGGTTTCCTGATCATACCGAGCTAATAAGGTACATGTGTTTTTATTATCTTTACATTAATAATATAAACATAAGGATCCGGTTTGGTGATTTTTCATATCCCTCCGCTTATCTTTGATTAAATATATGTGCTTGTCTTATATTTACTTTATATGAAAAACGTTTTCTAAGACAATTAAACCCCAACACAAACAAACAAAGAACTCAAGACACTCCCCAAGCTGTAAAATAAAGAAACTAACCTAAAAAATGATTGAAATTAGATTTCGATTACAAAGGTTAAAAATAATCCAAGTTTCTACATAATCAAAAAGAGCCTAGAAACTAATCAAAACTAAGCACATACTAAGCCCAATAAGACACATTGGCCTGGATATACATGAGGCCAACTGAAAAATAGGTATACACATCAAATAAATCTTGACCAGTGATTTGTTCAATTTGAGTATGTACATTGTTAATTCTTTTAATAGTTAATTGCACTTTTGGTACTTGTGGTTTGGCCAAATTGCAGGTTTGGTCCCCAAAACTTTGAAAGTGCAGCGATAGTCCCTATTTTGAAGTTTGGGTTGCACTTTTGGTCTTTATCGGTGTGAAATGACCAAATTACCCTTTTCTTTTTCTGAAGAAGACAAAAGGTATTTTAGTCATTTAACTTTATCCAAGGACCAAAAGTGCAATCCAAACTTCAAAATAGGGACTATCGTTACACTTTCAAAGTTTTGGGGACCAAACCTGCAATTTGGCCAAACCACAGGGACCAAAAGTCAATTAACTCTTCTTTTATCATCATGTTCCCACTGATACCTAAACGATATCAAACCATAATGGCTTTTTTAGGCCCAATTCCATCTATTTTTGTTGAGGCAATCCTGACTTGTTCATCGGCAACTCATCTGGATCTTGAAATATATAACATTCTTGATCGTTTCTTTTACTAGTCTTATCGGGTTGAATAGAAAAAGACTCTCCGCTTTGCTCCTACTCCTTCTTCTCCTTTTAGATAGCGTCTTTGTTTTTCCTTTTTTGCACTAAAAAACTAGTCAAAGCAACTAACTGCCTACGTACAAAATTTACGGAACATGAATATAAAACCAAACAGGATAAAAGAAGAGTGAGGTATAGTGAGAAAGCTCACCCCTGCCATTAGACGATGTAACACCCCCAAAATTTGATACAGCGGAAGACTCAACAAGCTTTCGGGGTGCTACGGGGATTGGTATCCAACACAAGACAATATAGAACGAGATAAAGTAAACATAATAAAAACGCAACCAAAACGGGGTTTTAAGGTTTACATTTATCCCAACATCATTCAGAGTCAGGCCCAAAATAGCATAACAATAGGTCCATAATTAATTATCAGATTTTAGAAAAATAGATCCATAAACCATGAGCCACAGCCAAGCCTTCCATTCCAAGCATCCATATCATCACTTAATTACCTGAGAAAACGTGCTAAACGTCAGCTTTCGCTGGTGAGATCATAGGTTTAAATTCATCTAATAATATAGTGGACATATACGCAAAACGCTTGCTAGCTAGACTAAGGATTCACTAAAAGCCTGCGGATACCCTCCGCTCCAACATAACACACGGATACCCTCCGTTCTAACATAGATATTCGGGTAACCCCCGCAATACCAATAAATACTCGGATAACCTCCGAAGTATTAATAACCTATAGGTGCACACTACAATATCTAAATAAGTCAACCTTGAATAGTACACACGATGTAACAACTCGCATTTTCAGGTTAATTACTTTTCCCAGCAGGTCACCCAAGCCTGTACTACTCTCACATGAGCACGCTTAACCGTATGGGCGATTAACCGTTAGACCACAAAACGCGTTTCTAAGACGATTTGAGTTTTTAACTTATTAGAAAAAGTCAACATATTTTTCCCCCCTCCATTGACCAAAAATCATCCCTTGATTTTATAAGTCATTCCTTGATTTTTAGGCTTACGGTTTGATGTCTAAAAGACATTTAATACCAACCGACACTAGACTGAACCCAGTCTAGACATTATAAGTCATTTTAAATCATTTTTATCACATTAGAAAAGTAACATTTTACTTTTCTCAATTTTACGCAATATTCGTACATTTTACGTATTACGCGTTTTAGACCCGTATTTCCAGTTTTTAGCAGGGTTTTACCACACAAATGGAACCTACCACTCATTTTATATTTTATTATGGGACATATGGACATGTCTAACAATACTTTAAAGTTCCATAATTTTACGACACCCGGTGTTACGTTTTGAGGCCTAATCATTTACGGTTGTCATTTCCCGGAGTCAAAACTCTTCCTAATACTTAGGATAATACCAAGCAAAGTCCACACCTTGTCCCCCAAGTTTAGGAACTGACCTAGGGGGGGGGGGGATTCAGCCTTGTGTGTCTTGATCTCATGCTAGGAGCCTTAGGATGATTACATGTGTTCAACTTGGCCTCCAAGGGTTGACAAGTCAACGCAAGTAACCTCCTCATTTTTAGTATAAAAGAGACTCATTCTCTTCCTTTCTCTTGCAATACCAACGACCCTAAACCATCAAAATGCACCATTTTGATCATTGATCTTGCTCATTCAATCCATCACAAGTTCAAGTCATAGTTCCTAGTTGATCCTTAACACCTTTCAACCATAAAACTCTATAAAATCACCATAAAACACCACAAAAACTCATCAAATTTCCAAGTGTTCTTAGTGAAGATTTTTACTAAGGCTTGTTTTTGTGATAGATTAGTGTTTATCAAGGGATTATAAGATAGGGTTTTTGATATGGAAGCATGGCTATGGTTGGAAAGGTTTTGGAAGATTAAGTAGTGGTTCTTGGTCTTGATCTTGGTTCTAGTTAGTTTCTTCACAAGTTGTAAGCAAACCATAACTTGCTTCTTGTTAAATAATCATGTTCATGTTATTTACCTATTATTCATGCTATATTATGTCTTGTATGCATGTCCATGATGTATAAAAATGAACAAAACAAGTTATTGTAATTGATTGTTAAGATAAGTTATTAAAACAAGTAAACTAGTAACTTTCTTGGTAAGACCTGATCAAAGTGGTAAAAATATGATATTGGATTATTATATATTGTAGTAGAGGACCTAACAAGGAAACCGTAGCAATTTGAACCACCTAAAACGAGTATACGAGTCAAAAGTTATAACGATTTGAAATTACCAAAACTTTGCGGCAAAGCTGCCAAAACTTTCTGTTACAGAAACCTTAAACACGCAAAAAGAGGCCTTTCTGTTCCGTTTCATGAAAAAGTTAAAACACGAAAGTTGTCCGGAATCACGTTTTCCTTCAGGAACAAAGAAGCTCGAGCCTTGAAAACACTTTCTGAGTGAGATATTTCTAAATTTCTTAACAGCTATTTACATATATATAAGTCACTATATTATGGTTATACTTTAAAAGGAACAAGAGGTCTTATGACCTATAATCAAGACCACCACCATGGCTAGAGCCAAGGTTGTGTCTCATGACCTTGGAACAAGGACCAAAGGTCATGGCTAGGCCATGACGAAACGACCATACAAGCTTATTTAGGCGAAAACATGAAACAAGGAATTAGCGAGAACTAGAACAAGCAATTTGGATCTACTTCACTTAAAAGGAAACCATGAGATATTACCAAGAGAAAATGGTCATTCAAGACTTATGAAACTACCCCTAATAACAATCTTCATGTACTAATAAACTTTCCTAAGTTTATTCAAATATCGGACATGTAACTTTTCGGATCAAAACTTATATCTATATATTTTATCAACTACTACAATAGTAGGGAGCCTCATGTGAGGAGTTCATTATGTAAGCCGTCGAGATGAGTTGTGGATTTATGAGTTAAAGTGTCCTGGCTCCTCGAACGCTTACTAACATGACTTCTGAAATATGTCAGCCCGAACGGTAGTAAACGATATACAAAACATACATGTTCATGAATCTTTTCTTTCAAAGACATACAATATACATCATACCACATCATGGACTAAATGCAAGTTACATATATTGGCATGTTTATGTTTCCTTAGACATTATTCCAAACCTAAGTTACAACAATTATTCTAGGTTGCTCGTAGAAGTTCTTACGACATATCCATCATTCTCATTATACATCATCCAACTCAAGGTGAGTTCATAGCCCCATTTTCCATTACTTAATTGTTTTACAAACCCTTGGGGGGAATACATGCTATTTTAACCAAGCACAATGTTTTTAAATTGTATGCTTGCCTGATTGTTTTATTATCACTAAGTACCAACCTTGCTAAACCGAGATCCCTTATTATGAACCATTTAATCACTGTGAGCGCAAATATTGTGAATAGGCCTATTGGGATTGACGAATCCCATTTGTATTGACTAAGTTCAAACAAATGCATTAATATTTGAGATTTAGGTATGTTAGCAAAGTACCTACCGGGATAAATCTGCCGATCGATATTGGTACACGTTAACGTTATGGTGTCATAAGCTTAGTGTATAATAACTGTTCCGGGCGTATAATAACGTAGCCTACCTGTTTTGTTTTCCAAACATTGGTGTGAGCCTATAACTCACACTACCAACATATTGTGTTCAAACGATTTAACAAACTCTATGAATATCACTCAACCTTTGTGTTGACCTCTCAAGCATGTATTTCAGGTTCATGACGATCAAGGATGGCACGGAAGGACACGGATACTCAAGAGGGCTATAAATTTACTTATCATTCAAAAACTCACTTAATGTGATTTGTAAACATGGAACCAATTGGGACCTCATTTTGTAATCTCTGATATTTATATAATTTGAATGATAAATCTTTTAAAACGACTCAATTGGAGTTCGTTTTCTATTATTGTGACTATTGTGCCGTCGAGTAACACCCAGTTTGAATTCCGCTGCAACCATGAATTGGGGGTGTTACAGATTGGTACCAGAGCCATGGTTATAGAGAAACGGGTCTAATTGAGACCTAAACTATAACTACAATTACAAACAAAAACATTTTATAGCCTTCCGCTCTCCGTGTCTTCCATCCTCCAGACGATTATGGATTTAGTAAGCATGTTATGATACACAAACATATTAGTATATTCATATATACCCATATTGAGCATTTCCCTGTAAGCATTAGTATATTGATATATAAACTCGATTTATTTTCAATCATTTATCTAAACAATGGACTAAACATATCTGTGTATGCCTATTCTAAGGCATTTCGGCACAGCCACACTCTCCCAATCATGTTCCTACTCCAACATTATATGTCCAAGACATTGTAACTAATTACAATGGTCTCATTCACTTTTCAAGACATTGTATGTTACAATGGTCTCATTCACTTTTCAAGACATTGTATGTTACAATGGTCTCATTCACTTTTCAAGACATTGTATGTTACAATGGTCTCATTCATTTTTCAAGACATTGTGAGATACAATGGTCTCATTCATTTTCCAAGACATTGTATTATACAATGGTCTTAACCATTTCTCAAATGTTTTGAGTCACACAATGGTCCAATCTACTTCCCAGACATTGTGAATTACACAATGGTCTAACCTACTTCCGAGACATTGTGTTTTGCGCAATGGTCTCTAGAATTATTCCATCACATCATCAATATCATTTCATATGATACCAAAAACCCATCACAACCTATCGATTTCTAAATAGAAATATGAGATTTCTAAAGGACAAACAAATCCATTACCTACAAAAGCTGAAGTTCAGCTCTACATTCATCAAAGTTTTCTTATGAAACCTTCATTATTAAAAGTTCGTGATCCTGGCCAAGTATGTTCTAATTTAGAACTACTTAAAACTTCCTTTCCATACGTACCTACCCTTACTACCTTCTATGCAATGGAATATGAAAACATACGTTACAAGTCTTGTATGGACGGGACTTGCAACTTAAGGGTTTGACATCGCCTTTGTTTAGTGGACAGTTTCCCGAAAGCAACGGACATATCACAAGTATACTTAATTTAGGTATTTGAAAATTTTATCGAACCTTGGCTAAATATAGACTAGTCACCTATATTTAACCTAGGGACAGTGGAATATAGTCTGACTAACTATATTTGACTTAAAATTTTCAAATACTGAGAATAGTTGTACCAGGGTTATGTTTAGATTGATTTCCTACATGAACACGATAAACCACCAGAATACATTAAAACAATCTAGAGACACGATAATGTCTTACCACTCAGCGAAATCTTAACACCTTATCTGTATGATCTAAATTCATTCTTGAAAATTTTCATTTATGAGATAATCCGAACTACTATCTTGGGATAGTTATCAATTATTCTCTTCATTATGTAGAAGTACTATCCTGTTTTCTAGCTCCTTTGTTTTTTCTAAACTTCCCTAAATATTTTTTCTAGTATCATTATTATTACTAACAGTCTTATCATTAACAGCTTGACAACCAGCATTATCACTATTATTCACATTCACAGTATTTTCATCACACTTTGTCTACAACAGGTGCATTGTTATTCATATTCACATTCTCATTCTCATTTCCCCCAACTGAATCAATTTCGCCCTCCTTTTGAGCCCTAATTTCCTCAGTTCCCAGATTATCGGCTTCAAAATTCCTAATTTGGCTAAAACTACTCACCACATGATTGTTATACTTCAACAGAAAAATTAAACAGTTTAAATGAATTTCTCTAAAGTTACACTTTTTTATGGTCTACTTTTCATTAAATATTGCAAATTGTGTAGAATAATAATCCTATTTGTGGTTGTTCGATTGTTTTTGTTAGCTTGTTGTACTTTGACTTTGCTTTGAAAACATTTTTATTTTATTTTTTTGAAACTTTTGAGATTATCTTTTGTGATCAAGGTAAACTTAGAAGTCTACGAATCGCTATGGAAGACGTATGAAGTCTGACAAATCTTCTCTAATTATCCACGTGTAATTTCTTTTTATTTTTTTTAATAAATAAGATATGGTTCAAGTCGGCTAAAAATTTGAAAGTTCGTTGGTCAAGTCCGCAATAAAAAAGTAAATTGGTCAAGTTGGGACATTTTAGAAAGTACGATGGTATTTTATGGCTTTTACCCTTACTTGATCCGCCAGCCCCAATGCGGTCCACACACCAAACTAAATTTCAAGGGTTCTTTTAAAACTACAGGGTTCATTTAGAAACATAATCATAACTCAAAGGACCAGACTCATCAATCATCATTCCTTATGTAACCATTTCTGACAATTTTATGTGCACCCGTCATTAATATTCGCATCTAAAGTCTGGTCCAGTTCTCTAAGGGTTCTTTTAAAAGTATTTGAACTATAGGGTTCATTTCGAAACAGCATCACAAGTTAAAGGACCACAATGACGATTCCTCGTGTAACATATTTTAACATTTCGGTCCACTCCACTAATGATTCAACTGGTCTATTTCGGTCCAGACCGTCCAGTTCACCTATCACTATTAAACTAAGATAATTTCTAATACTAATATTGTAAAGCACCAGTAACGAATAGTTTTATTTCATTTTATGATATTTATTTTTTCTTTTTTTGTGTGGTTGGCCGGGTTCACATTTTTAATAAGCGGAGATATTACTTAAGTAAGGTGATATCTTATGTTAATTTTTATTAGAATGATAATTTTAATTATCTCACGATACATGTTCTAAGCATAATTTAAAGTCACAACCATTTAATTGGTGTTTTTTTCACACAAAATATTTAGTTAATTGTTTCTAGCTGATTTTAAAATACTAAATTTCAACAAATTCGCAAAACAATTTTATAAAAAAGTAAACTATGTCTTCGGCTTAAAGTATAAGTTCTAACTCGTTTCACTAAACATACCTTTCGGGCCTGTTTGGTAGGGCTACATTTGGGCCAGGTCGGGTTGAGGGGGCGATATAAGGGCTACATTTTATGAATAAGGGCACCTTTTTATGGAAAGCCCAATGTATAAATATTCTCATGTGAATTGTGAAGCCTTCCTTAAAACCCAATAATAAGCCTTGGATAGTTATATTCAAATTTGAGGCCACTTATTATCATCAATTACCACATGCTAGCAAAAAAAAAAAAAAAAAAAAAAAAAAAAAAAAAAAACCCTCATGCCCTCGTGAGTTTCATATCGATCAACATCATCGCATTTAGTTTATATTTCGTTGCAAAATATAAACTAAATGCGATGATGTTGATCGATATGAAACTCACGTGGGCATGAGGTGTTTTTTTTTTTATTTTTTTTTATGGAAAGGTAACTCTTGAGTCTTGAGCTTTGTTTCTCTTTTTTTGTATGTTTTGTTGAGATTTTCAATTTGCTAGGATTTATAGCATGTTATAAACTAGTAATCACTTAATTGCTCACGAATTGTATACTTCATTACTTAAGATAACAGCTATCTTCAGTGTGAAATATTTATTTGTATTATAATAGTTAAAACGTGATATATTGGACTTAGTATGTGTATATATTTGTTTTTTAGTACACTAACATGTATTTATAGTAGTTTTAATTTGGTTGTCAATAATATAAGATGGGCCAAATGGATTGTGGTTAATAGAGATGATCAACAATTCTCCTTCGAAAAATGCTATGAAAATATCACTATCAAAATAATATATTACCGGTTGGACTTCTATAACATGTTTAGTGTAGTAATTATGAATCTTTCAATGTATATCAAATTTTACACACTAAAAGAGCCTATTATTTGGTTTATTGCCAGGGCAACTGAGATTTCTGAGACAGTCTTGCTGTTTGGTATGGAACCTTTTTAAAATTTTTTTAGCTATAAGCTTTTTGTTTTGAAAAACAAGCTCTTGCAAAAATAAAAGACTTGTTTGAATACACAAAGTCAAAGCTTTTATACTAAAAAAAATCTCTAAATAAAAAAGCTAAACAAGAAAGGATTCAAAATATATTGGAGCTTTTTGTTTCTAAAATTACGCTTAATACCCTTTAACTATTACTTGGTCAACGTTCACTACAACCCTTTGTAGCGTATAATATTTAAAAAGAAATCTAAAAAAAGAAATAAAATACAAGAGTAGTGTTTTACAAAAGTAATTATTCAATTGAGGTTTAACCATTTTGAGCATTTAACAAGAAATTGTAGTTCATTTTACTTCTAGTATATGATTCCAAAATGTGTGACGTCATCATATTACAATGCATATCAGAGTTAGGTCTTAATACAATATCATACAAAAACCATTATCAAGTACCACAAGCATTACATGTACTTAATACCAAATTTTGTCCAGAAGCACGGGTAAAATGAGATGGTCACCATTTCCTAGAGAGATAGATACTATAAGTCCAGAAGTAAAAGCATGGCGATTGGCGAGTCTGGTCTTGCAACAGGAAGAACGTGTTCGAGGGTACCTATATACATAAGCCCATACCAACAATTAGAGGTGCAAAATCGGGCGGGTTGAGTAATGGGTCAAAATGGGTTGAACCACAAACCTTTTTTAGTCCATTTTTCTTATTTGTACACATAACAAATGTATAAAAAAATGATACAAAAACTATGCTACAAAATATACTAATCTATTTTTTTTTCTGGAAGTAAGTGATATGAGCTGTTGTAAGCAGGTACATCGACGTAGGAGATCCCTTATACCCGTTCCACTTTAACCAAGTTCTTACAGTTAACCCATTTGACCCGTTAGATGTAAAATATAACTAAAATCAACCAAATTTTAGGTAAATGTGTTGAAAATTACACTTAATGAGCAAAGGTGGCTAAATATATGCAGATTCAGTAACAAGTCAACATCCAATCAGGTTAAGTCAGGTTTCCCCGACCCATCAACACTTTTTTGGAACATTCTGTTTGAAACACTCTTTAGTATTCAATGTACTCATAAGTTTGATAACACTTTATTAGGAGATTTATAACATTTGAGAACACCTTGGTGAATGGTGACTTTTAAAGTGATCAGCCCATATAGTTAAGTTTAAAATGCTACCCATTTAACCATCGAGGATTATGCTTTAGCCAACACCCACCTTTTAGATTGGATGTAAATGGGTCAAATCTGCAACCCCGAACTGAGTACCACCAAGATTTCATATCATCAAGAAAATCATTATGTCTACTTACATTTATGAAGGTCCGGTTCGTGCTTCCAAATCCATGATGTATGGCCTAAAATCAATAAGTGAATATACAAACTTCATGCTCAAGAGAATTCAATTGCTCACTGAGTCACTGAAGTGAAACAACATAGAATAGAGATTTAGTGTTCTTACTTGATTTCCTTAGCTAACATGTCGTCGGGTTGCTCCCAAACAACTTGCCTGAGAAAGAACAACACTCATAAGCGGTCAGAAACGAGGAGATACAGTGTCTAGGAATTAAAAAGATCAACTGACTTCACAAGGCTATTATACCGGTACTGGAGGACAGCATGCTGATTACTGCATGATGGATGATCCGTAGGGATGTCTGCTACCCTTCTTTCTCTCCCAAAAAGATAACAGGTTTGACAATGCACATACAAGGGACCTGTTTACAACTAAAACTGTTAGTGAAACAATAGCATATTCTTACTATTTAGAACCAATACTTTTAAAAAAGTAAAACTAATGAAAATGGAATTTGACAGTGTGTGGTTAGTTCATTGGTTGCTCTGTGAATGAAAATGAACTCAGATATCATGATAGGAGGATGTGGAGTAAGTATGGTTTGATTGATGTGCAAGTTGATAGAAAGGGAGTTTGCTACTTTAAATTCAAAAATAAAGAGGGTTTGGGAAAAGTAATTGAACAAGGACCATGAATTGTAAACATAGGTATGGAAAAAGCTGATGTTGCAAAGATACCTATATGGGCAAAAATGATAAATGTACCACTAGAGGCATGGTCAAAGGAGGGTATTAGTGCTTTGGCAAGTAGTTTAGGGAGGCCATTGAGAATGGACAATGGGTTTGTCAAAATGGTAAGGGGAGAGCAGAGTTTCCTAGAGTACTGGTGGAGTTTGATGTTAATAAGGGATTTAAAGATGATATATGTGTGCAGTATAGAAGCAAAGAAAATATAGTGAAAGGTAGGGGTGTCAGTAGGGTCGGGTTGACCCGACCCAAACCCGAACCCCGATAAGCGTTATCGGGTCGGGTCAAATCGGGTTAAAATTTTTAATCTGGTTGTTTTGACCCGAACCCGACAACCCGATAGTGTAATCGGGTCGGGTTAGGGTTAAAAAAAATAATGCTATCGGGTTATCGGGTCAACCCGATAAGACCCGAAAATCACTTTTCCCTTTTTTAATGAATACTATTTAGAAGCCCAAATGTCTGTATCAATACTTTTCCCTACATGAAGAATTTTGGCTGACAATGTGATGTTTTTTGATGTGCATTCTGTCAGGGGTTATAAACCAATTGACAGCAATTTACTTGATTCTATTTTCTGGTAGCTAAGTACATGAGTAATGGTCAGTGCCACTATGTTATGGATTTGCAAAACCAAAAAAATGGTGAGTTGGTGACTATTAGAATCAAATATTAGTTTAGCACTTGTTTAGTAATTTTTCACTGTCAAAGTAACTTTTCATAAAGAAACTATTAGAATCAAATATTAGTTTAGGACTTTGCATGCCGAAACTAATTTTTCACCGTCAAAGTATCCGATCCGACAAACCCGATAACCCCAATAACCTGACCCGATAACACCCCTAGTGAAAGGGACAAAATGTGTGACGGTTGAGTATGTGTGGACAGTGGTGAAGCTAGAAGTTTTTCAGTGGGGGGTCAGGGTCTAATTTTTTTTTTCCTAAAGCTATCTTTCGGGTAATACCGAAATTTTGTTAATATTATAACCACTCATATTTATAATTGGTTTATCTGTTTATTATAATTGTATTAGATGCATGTGGTCATTCTTTATGAATGAATTATGATATATTTAGGAGGTGTTTGTTTCGGCTTCATAATATGGTTAGTTACTTACTCATTCTTCAGTTTGTTTGTTAATATTATAACCACTCATATTTATAATTGGTTTATCTGTTTATTATAATTGTTAAATGCATGTGGTCATTCTTTATGAATGAATTATGATATATTTAGGAGGTGTTTGTTTCGGCTTATGTTTCATAAGCTCGGTTTTTGTGGCTTATCTCTAAACTTTTCGGCTTATATAAGTTTCTTTTGAGGAAAGTTTCTAAGATGAGCCACAAAAAGCGATTTATGAATCATAAGCCCAAAACTAAATAATCCGTAAGCTGGCTATATAAGTCGAAAGAGAAACCCCCTTATATTAGTTAATTAATATCTAATGTTAGTGTTTTGTTAAAGTTATTGTTTAATGAATAATTAAATCTGATGTGGTTGTGAAATTATGTTCAAAAGTAGGCTAAAAAGTGCAACTTGTGATTTGGGTTTATGATATTGGTGGTGTGAATTTGTGTCATCATAGTATAAAAAGAAAACAGAATAGAGTGTTTAATTAAACTTAATAATCGTTAGGTCATCAATCATTTTAACAGTTTCACAGTTTTGTGTATTCAAAAAAAGGGAGACTACTATATATTGTTCAATTGTGACGTAATTTGTAGATTTATATGTCCTTGTTGGTAATGTTGTGTTTGCAATGTCTGTGTAAGGATCATATGAATACCATAGGCATACATTTTGTTGCTTAACAAATCTGAACGAGCTTGATGCCTCCAATTATACTAATGAACTGTTTTTTTTTTTTTTTTTTTCTTTTTTTTTTTTTTTTTTTTTTTTTTTTTTAGTTGTTTACCAGTGCAAAATGTGCCAACAATCCAGGTTCAACCATTGGCATGAGCTTCAACCTGGTGTCCGGTCATGGCATCCCTCTTTTTGCTTCATACAGCTAGAGGATGGCAGCCCCCCTCGAAGCTTCTCGATTGCTTAGGGTTTGACCCATCTTCGTCTCATATGGTTCAGCCCCCCCCCCCCCCCCCCCCCCCCGGAAAGCTAAGACAGTAAGTCCTTCCTTTAAGATTCTACTCCCCATGGAAAGGTGCATATTGGATTATTGGATATATTCTCGAGTCTCGCTAGGTGCATATTGGATTATTCTCGAGTCTCGCTAGGTGCATATTGGATTATTGGGATGACTAGGATGTCAATGGTTATAATAGACTTGTAAAGGCTTAAGCTTTTTAAAATAAGTTTACACAATTTTATGAATCTTTTATAAGCTATGAGCTTACATAAGCACAAGTTAATTAAAACATGCTTATAAGGGTTTATAATTAGCCAAATTATTTAAATACTTTTAAAAATGTAATAGATTAACACGAGTTTTTTGTTTGATCATAGTTGTTTGAAAACATATATACACAAGTCTTGTACATTTAAAGTTAATTACGCTACTATGTACTCCGTATTTGTTACTTTCTCTACACAATTAGTCTGGTAAATCTTAACTGTGGAGTTTCTTTTCTATTTCTTTTACCATACTTATGTTTTTATATACAATTAATTAATCAACTAACACTATATCTCTTGTTCACAGTCAATCGGAGTATTTTATTAAAGTCATAACATCCCTAACCCATTAACTCATTAAGCATCACAATCTCACAAACATGTAAATTGTTACTCAAATAACTTAAGTCTCGAACTTTAGTACCATATTGATCGGAATCTCAAACAACTGATAAGAAGATTGGCTAAATCATTGATACGGACCTGTTATATGTTCTAAAAAGAAAAAACATCACAGTAAACCTCTTAGGAAAACGAAATTCCAATTTGCAAATTAACAATTAAAGAACAATGGTTCTTGGGTGCCACCGTATCATGTTGTTTCTCACATGATCTTTTGCCGCATAATCTAAAATTGTTGTCGTATGTACATGAGAAACATGGAGATTGTGGGTGAGCGTTGCCGAGAGTAATATAACTTAGTCTAATCGTAATTATTCTATCAGTTTGGGGAGGGTTTTGATGTCGTTAATTTTTATGCCATGGAGTGTAAAACTGTAAAAGGATTGAAACAAGAAAATAAGAAAATATATACTACGTATTACTGTATTCATGTAAATATTTTAACAACTACAATAGTTGTGTATTTATTTTTTTAAATTGCAAGGGTCCAAACAAAAACTCAGATTAACACATAAAAGCTTGAAATATACTCCGACTAATTGATTTATTTTTAAGTGATTTTATGGTAATAAACTTCGACTAATTCGCAATGCAATTATATGAAAAAATAAAAAATGTTTTCAGCTTAAAGTATAAGTTATGACTCGTTCACTAAACATACCTTTTGGGCCGGTTTGGTAGGGCCGGATTTGGGCCAGGTCGGGCTGAGCGGGCGATATAACGGTGCCATTTTATGAAAAGCCCAATGTATAAATATGCTCATGTGAAGCCTTCCTGAGTTTCATACAGATCAACATCATCGCATTTAGTTTATATTTTGCGCCTTTTTTATTTTTTTTTATTTTTTATTTTATTTTTTGGTGTTATGTACATGTAACTCTTGAATCTTGAGCTTTGTTTTTCTCTTTTTTTTTTGCATATTTCGTTGAGATTTTCAATTTGCTAGAATTTATCGCATGTTATAAACTAGTAATCACTTAATTGCTCACGAATTGTATACTTAATTACTTAAGATAACATGCAATCTTGAGTGTGAAATATTTGTTTGTATTATACTAGTTAAAACGTGATATATTGGACATAGTATGAGAGTATGAGTGTATATTGGTTTTTAGTAAGCTAACATGTATTTATATTACGAGTAGTTTTTAGTTGGTGGTTAATAGAAATGATCAACAATTCTGCTTCAAAAATGCTATGAAAATAGGGCTGCTCATCGCTGCAGTGTACAGCAGAAAACTTATTTGCAGCAAGGGCAATTTTTTTTTTAAATATTTATATTTTTAACCCTTCAAGATGTTGAATTATACACAATATACCCTTGGCTATAATACAACAGCAGATAAGTACCCTGCTGTTTTACAGCAGGGATCATTAAGCCATGAAAATATCACTATCTAAACAATAGATTACAGGGGCGTAGCCAGGAATTCTTTTGAGTGGGGGCCAAAAAAATTTAAAAGACACCCGCATGTTAAAAAGGAACAAAAAAGATTGCGAAGTATAATATATAACTATGTAAAAGGGTTGCAACATATTTGTTTATTCAACGCTTTAGTTGCACACGACACTTATCCCCATAACCAAAATCATCTAAAAATGAATTTGGACCAAAATTCTTAGATATAGGACTTAATATGGATTGGTGGATGGATGAGGGATTAAGTACATACACTAATAGAGAGATATCTAGTTTGTAAGTTGATCAAATGTTCATATACAATAGTAAATTGAGCGTTGGACTACAACACATATATTAACTATTAAGTCTTTGTGGGTGGGTCGTGGCCCACCTTACCCCCCATACGGCTACGCCCCTGATTACTGGTTGGAGTCTTATAGCATGTTTAGTAGTAATGATGAATCTTCAATGTATATAAAATTTTACACACTAAAAGTGTAACACCCCCAAAATTTGGTACAGCGGAAGACTCAACAAGCTTTCGGGGTGCTACGGGGATTGGTATCCATTCAAAATCATGAAAGAACGAGATAAAGTAAACATAATAAAAATACAACCACGCGGGGTTTTAAAGTTTACATTCATCCCAAAATCATCCAAAGTCAGGCCCAAAAGGAATAAATATAGGTCCACAATAGTTATCAGAGTTTTAGAAATATAGATCCATGACCGGTGCCAAATGCCAAGCCTCCAATCCCAAGCATCCATAGAGCATCACTTAATCACCTAAGAAAACGTGCTAAAAGTCAGCTTTTACTAGTGTGGCAATCCAACTTATTTACTTATATATGGGGTATTCAGGTTAAAAAACGGGTCAATGTTAAAATAAAAAAAATTGTCTTAAAAAGAGAGATCAAATGGGTCAAAGGTCACCCATAGTGTATTTTTAGTGCATCATATTTTTTTAAGTCAGATAAAATGATATATACTTTTATGTAATACTATTATTAGAGACAACTAGTATTTACTAAAAAATTGGAGTAAAAATGTTTCAGGTCAGCCATTAGCTTTTTACCAAAACACGCCCATTTTGCCACATCGACACAATACTTATTGAGAATACCTAAGATGTTATGTATATGATATTCGGTGAGTCAGCATCAACTTTAGCTTAACACATATTCCCTAATTTCAAGGTCCACTGATGTGTGCTTATTCACACATTTTTTTTAGACCCAAAATCAGACCAAAAATACCAAATATGCCAAGAAAATGTATGTTTTTGTATTTGTGTGTGTGCAGGTACGGATATGAGAAAAATGGACAAAAACAAAGCCAAAACCGACAAAAACGTGCACGAGAATGGAAAAAGGTCAAAAGCCGGAGCTGGGGAAGCTTAATGATCGAAAGAAGCTCAAAAGGTCAAAGGAAGTCCTCAGAGATTCATAAAGTGCCAAGATTAGTCCCTTGTCAAAGTTTAAAGAGTTTGGCAAGTTCAGTCCCTGTACTTTCAAATAATGACAAAATTGGTCCCTTAAAGAAACAATTGAAGAAAAAGTCAAACTTGGTCCTTCATAAATCAAAGAATTTCAATTTAGGTCCTTGGAAGAGAGTTTGGAAGAAAAGCAGAATTGGTCCCTGGAGTTGCCCCAAGTATTTTTAAGTTTGCATATTTGGTCCAAAAATTTAATTACTACTAATCCTAAAATCTGAATTTGGTCCAAGAATTAATACAAGCCCAAATACACAAAGCAGCCCACCATCTTTAATATCCCTCACCCGACCCACCAATAAACCCTGGTCAAACCAAATGCCCGTATCCGGTCAACACCCAAAACAATAAATAAATACCATTTCAAAATAACCCGCCCCCAAATATTTACCAAACCCAGAATAAAATAACTATTCCACGAACCCTAAATCATCATCCCATAAAATTACCCTCGTACAGCAATTAATTACCAAATGATTGAGGTTTCTAGAAGAGCCTGCAACCTGACAACAATTAATTAGTTATTGGTCTTATTCTGCATTTAGTAGTGTAATCTCATAGTTTTAGGGGTGTTTGGATTAGCTAGTATTTCTGTGTTGCAGTAGGTTCCAAGGGCGTAATTTAGTTTAAATATCTCATAATAGGTGAACTAATTAGGTTAGTTTAGGCATAAATTTTATAGTTCATTAAGATATAAAGTCAAAGCTTGTCTCAATTCTCATTACTGTTAGTTTTAATGTATTATTGAGCCTGTGATCCTTTATAACTGTTAAA
Organism: Artemisia argyi; assembly: GCA_030686995.1. Lineage (NCBI taxonomy): Eukaryota > Viridiplantae > Streptophyta > Magnoliopsida > Asterales > Asteraceae > Artemisia > Artemisia argyi. Next base: position 212,599,193 of record CM060685.1, read on the forward strand.
GATTAGTTGCATTTAGGTTAATCAAGCTTTGAACCTGTTTAGCAATACATCTAGGATAGATTAGGATCATCAGAAGTTCCATTTGGTCAACTTAAGTGTGCAAGTAAAAAGTCAAATCTGCAGGTTGGCCTGTACAAAACATACCTGATCTAGGGATAATTTAGGTCATCAATTGAGCTTTATATTTAGGGCTTTTTGTCTATTTGGATTATTCATAGTTCAAGCTTTAAGAATCTGTCTTTTAATTACATCAATCAGCTTATTAGATAACCTATAATTAAGATGCAAGTAGGGGCGTTCAAGTACCTGTTCTGTCTAAATTGTGAATCTGCATACTGCTTATTCAGCTTATCCGTTGTGCTTAATTGAAATATTTGAGTTGTTTTGTGCTTATTATAGTATACTTAAGCTGTTTATTGGATTTTGTGCTTACTGGGTGGCAATTGCTTATCATTAAGTGCTTATTGAAACTGTTTTTTAGCCTATTTGCTTATCCTGTGAGCTTATCAGATCATTTCAAGTTGAATTGAGCTTAAATAAGTACTATAGACCTTCTGTAAGCTTATTGTATGATTTGGTGATCATTGCTTATTTATTAGTGCTTATTCCAACTGCTTATTAGCCCAAAACAGCTTATTAGGACTTAATTTTTTTAGTCATTTTATTTTTCCTAGGTTCCAAACTTTATTTTAGAATTTCCATAAAAATTTCATATTTTTCTTAGTTTTTTTGCTATTTTTCTTATTTTATTTTAGTTTCTAATCAATTTTTATTTACTTTTATTAAAGAAAATCAAATAAAAATAAAAAAAAAAAAAAACATAAAAAAAATCCAAAAATATTTTAGAAAATAGTTTTTAGTTATTTTAGATTTTTCAAAATTAATTTTGCAATTTTCTCATTTAATTTCACTTTTATTTGAATTTTAATTAGTTAAAATAGTTTTTAATTCATAATAATTAAATAAAAATTCAAAAAAAAAAAAACATTTTTCTTTTTCCCAAAATTTTCTTTTATCATTTTTAGCTTAGGAAAATTATTTTCATACCCATAGGATTAGTCTAGCTTCAAATTCACTTTTTATTTCGCGCGTTTATGTTTTATTTATGTTTAAGCTTACGGTTTTAATTCTACGTTACGATTTAGGTTTGGTAATTTGATTTACTTGCTTAATTGGTTAATTGTGCTTTATTTTCATATTCTTTAGTTTAATTCTCATCAAAATCACTTTTTCTCACTTTCACGACACTTTTCACGAACCGGGAATTTCAAATTCCATTCACACCTTCACACGGACTACGATCTCGGGATTTGTATTTCCTTCAAATCCTTTGGAGAAATATAAATACTCTATACTATATATTATATTTGAGCAATCATCCACCTTCGCCAGTGCGAGCATTCTCCAAAGCTTTATATATTCTGAATCCGACCATTTTTCCTAAAGATTTACTCAGTTAAATCCATGGGTAGCCATACCTTCAATATATAATCTGCAAGATAATTGAGGCCATCTCTACTTTCTAAAACAGCAGCCCATGAAGATCCTGCAATTTATGTTTGTTTAATATGTCATTATACAAGAACTATCCATATATAACATGTAACGAATAATAGACCTGAGTTGAACCAGACATCCATCGTATCAGTCCCATTGACATAATATGATGCTTTATCACGATACAATTCTTATACTAGCATGTAGCACTGCCCTTTTGGGTAATGAATGCCCTCATACTTGGCACATTGACCAAAAGTACTAAACATAAGATGAAAATTAATATTTAAATTGCGGCATATAAAATGGCCATTAAGTTTGATCCAACAGTAATTTAATTTATAGAAAAAAAAAGTAAATGGCAAGCATGTATAGAAACAAAAACTGTAGCCGTCATTAAGTTAGTTAGATTCTCTGTTCGTATCCTGTTTGGTTTTTTTTTTACTGTTCTGATGTTGTTAACACAAAGGGAGTTAAGAACTTTGGAAGTGAGAGATTTTGAGTTCAGGATACCTGAGATGTAGACCATACGAGTTTGCTAATCGCATTCACTACAGCCTCTCTGAATCTCTCAGCGGAAGCAAACCATTGTCCAGTTGCCCAAAAAATCATAGGCTTTTTAGTTTATATGAATTCTGTGGTAATAAAGGGTATCATTAACATGATAAATTTACAGCAGATGTTAACAGTTGGTGTGAACATATCAGACTGAAGTTACTAAGCCTAAAAGTAAAACAATCTCTAGCAGTCAAAAGAGTAGAGAAAAGTATAGGTTAGAACTTTTGATTTGGATGGGCCGGGCTAGTGAGATATGAAAGATGAAGCTGCTTTGCCATAACAAATCCTAAAGTTGTGATAAAAACAACATGTACTGGATATATGTTATCTCTAGATGTGGATGATGCCTCTCTAAATTCTGCAGTCCATGTTGTCAATGGTGTGAGAAGGGCTGAATGCATATTGACAACATGGTTATACTGTTTTAGTAGAGGAAATGTAGTTTACACCAGTTGATTTCCATAGAGTCGTAGTATTCTTTGTTTTAGTTCATGTGTGTCTGTGAGGATGTAAGCTACAGGCATTGTATGAATTAGAACTAGTAATCAAAGTGTATTTTTAATGCATAACATTTCTTAAGTCACATAGAAAGAATATATTTTTTGTAAGAATATTAGAGACACTAACCGTTTATGTTGGAAACTATGATCCATTATAATCCATTAATCTTTGTTTACAAGAAAAAGGCCGCATATTTTCTGTCATGCATGGGCTGCAAATCCGTAGGCCTACAAACCCATAGATGGCAGTTACATAATATACGGTTATTTAGTTAGGTTAGAACGCTTTAAAACATTGTGTCGTTTACTTTATTGAAACTTGCCTCTTCTCTAAACGTTGTGATGTATCAAGGCAACGTTTCATCTCTTATATATAGTTTAGGAATTTCTGTAAACGATTGTAACCCATTCATACTTTATAATATCAGATTATGGGTTCACCCATCTTCCTTGTTTCTTTATTATCAATTATTGATTGATGTTTGCATGAAGTTTTGTTTGATCATTAAAGATCCTGGAAACATATTTAGAACCGGTGAAAACCGATACATAGTTTTTTAACAGTTTACTAAATAAGTGGACGGAGAATGTTTCGGGTCAGCCATTAGCTTTTTTTTTTTACCAGTACCCGCCCATTTTAATACCTCGAGTATATTTACGCCAAAATCAGTCTCTTCCTCATGAGTGCCACTGGCAAGCCATCTTTCATTTACTGCAGGCCATTTTGATTCAAAAATAAATTTAGTGACGTGAACATTGTCAATATTATATTCGAAACTGAGATTTTGCAACACATCTTCAGCCAGATGAGGCAGTATTGGAGCAATGACTCTCACTATGGAGAGTAGATGATCTGCATGAACTGTTTGAATGCCTGTAAATTAGAGTGTTTGCATTACTATGTTTTACAAGGCACCAAGAAATGTATTTAAAGACTGCTCTTTACTTTGGTTTATAATTTCAATGCCTGTAAATTAGAGTGTTTGCATTACTATGTTATAAAAGTTGACTAATAATTAGTTTTTAGACCGACAGAAAGTTGACTTTCGTGCCAGTGAAATCTTTGAACTATTTGATTTGCCCTTTTAGTGATTTGAATATCCTTTTTGATCATTGTGATTGGGGTATTGTGGGGAAAAAAAAAAAAAAAAAAAAAAAAAGGACCAGTTGGGAAGATTATCGACTGCGGTTACCACTGATCTACCTAGGTTGAGACATGTTGTGATCAGCTGTTGCTAGCATCAAACCAGGTCTTCAAAGACTAGTTTTTAGTCACTGTAGAGGTACAATTCTTATTTACTTTCTAGGTTTTATGATTAAACATACTAAACTTCTTTATGGTTTGTGATTCAAAAACCTGATTTTACAAAGTTATAACCAAAATTTGAAAGAATATCTGACAATATTATTGTTAAAATTGCAAGTCATTTTAATTAATGATAAAACCATCAACATCTTTGATACATCAATTTTAAACACAATATTTCAATTGGTAATTCTAACATGAGAATAGGTACAACTTCTTTCCAAATAACACTGTAGTTCTCAAAAAAATATACAATGATAAAGTAAATTTATGCAGATCCCATTTACTTGTCACATTAAGCATACATAGATAAAAAGAGTAGGTTCATTTCGTCTTTTGCGCAAATCCCCCGCTGTACACACGTGACGAAAAAAATGTTCATTTCGTCGTTTGCGCAAATCCCCCGCTGTACACACGTGACAAAGAACATAAACCTTCCACATGTACATAATTAGTTTATAACTATCCAGGTCTCACATTGTGAAAATAATGATTATTAAACCATTATTTATACAAAAGACTTAGAACAATCGCACTTAAGATAAAACAAACACACACATATATACGAAGTATATTTACTTGGACAGATTAGAAAATGATTCTGCAGCCATCCAGACTTCCTCAGCCTTTCACTTTCAGTCTTTGAAAAATCCAGAAATAGGCTGAAGTCCAGCAAAACGGTCTTTTAAAAGGCCTCATTATGATAAGTATAGAGACTGCTTCCAACCTCCGCCTTAAACCTTAAACAGTCTTAGAAAAAAGTACCCATTAGCCCAATATCTAGCGCTACTAATTTATCCAATTGGGTCAAGCTTATATTCTAAATTCACCCCATTTTCACTCAACATTACAACAAAAACTCAAATGGGTCTGACTCACATAACAAATTCACATCACTATTCAGTCAGATACTTCATCAAGCGTTAGCAACTTGCGTCCAAATCTGTATAGAAGAGAAATACTTATTTTTTCATCACTGTTATGAACAACAAACTGTTATGAACCACTAATATCCTAAGCTATCTAATACTACCAATTTATCCGATTCCGCTTCACAAAAACAATCTAACCAACAAAAACTCAAATGGGTCACACTAATACAACAAATTCACACCACTATCTACTCAAACATTTAACAAAAACCACCAAACCCAGTTATAAAAACCCAAAAAAAATGCACAGAAGAATTCAAACCAACAAGAACTCAGATGCGTCACACTTACTTAACAGTTGGTGTGCAACTAAAAAAAAAAACCCCATTTTCAGAAATCGCCCATAGAAAATGATATTATCTAAAACAGCCGTTGTCAACAACTATCAAACAATAAAGTATTGCAACTATCAAACCACACGAGCATTTTCATATCGCAAATAGTTCTTTTACAGTGGCCGAAACTCAAGGCCGCAAACAATGAGACCGGACATGGGTCCTTCAATGCTTGTAAACTTCATATTAATCGAAAGAGAGTCATCCTTGAATTCATGAGCTGAGTTGAATTTCCAAAGTTGAATCTCCATCCATCCATCTTCTCTTTGTTTTGGAACTCGAGTAATGTCATTTGTATTCAATGGGCTTGGGGTTGTAAAATAAACAAATTCAACCTCGCTGTTTTCTTTATGGAGTACATCTTGTACTTTCACTGGACAATGCAGCCCTTGGCATTTTTCTGAAAGCTTGAATACAAGGTAACACACATATTCCGTAACCGGTGACAACATTTGACTTTTGATTGTGCATTTGAGATGAAATACTTGCTGTGGTAAAAGCTCAATCACCTCTTGAAATCTGCATGTAACAATTTAACAATCTATTCACGAACAGGAAACTAAATCCAAGAAGTGAAACTTCAATCAACAATCTATTAACGAATTTTAACTATAGTATTTAACAAGAATGCAATTAAGATTTGGACCTTGAATAATCAAATCAAGTTATTCGTGACTAACAAATTAGTTATATGAAAATAAAAAAGAGAACAAACCTGGACTGTGCTGGTGGTTTTGAAGTACAAGTATCCACATCAGAAAATTTGTATATAGCTGCCTTTGCTGAAAGCATAAGAAGTTTCTTTCCTTCGACTTCGCCCAACCAGAACAACTCGTCATAGTTTCTGCATACCTTGAATATTTCTTCAAAGTTACTTCGCAATTGTTGCACTTGATCCACATTGAAGTCTGATTTCAAGACTTGTTGGACTTCGTTCAAATTTCCGATCTCTTCAAGTGTCACCTATAAATAGTTATTTTATATACCAACTTATAACATGATTTTTTTTGGTTACCATGCATTCATGTTCCCTTTATAGAACTTAAACAAAAGAACATAGAATGGAACCAATGGATATTTTCAAACTTACTTTGTCAATGGCTCGAAATTCAATTCCTTCTACATAAACTGCAGCGTCTCCACAATAGTATGGTGAAAAGCTTTCAAGTATAAATTCAAAAACAACATCTTTGTTCTGATTCGAGAAACGGTGCAACTCAATCTTCATCCACTGCTCATCTCTCAATGTTGCAAAATATGCATGCAGACTTTTGGGTCCCTTTCTATACTTTAGATTAACATACACAGGTTTACTTGAAAAGTTTCTTGAATCACAAAATTTGAAGACTAAATAGACCCCATAAACAACATTAGGAGATAAAAATTGAGCTCTTGTCTTGATTTCAATGTTCAAGTCGGAAATATCTAACATCTCCACCACTGTCCCAAACCTGCACACATTATAAACATCCAAGTCTAAATCAGTCATAGCCTTTATTCCCATACACTTTTACTTTTGAATTTCGTCATATTTGGAACAAGAGTTTAAATTCTATATTAGAATTTATTGTACCAGACAAATTATATCAAGATGCTAGCAAAATTTATAATTCACGGTCATGAGAACAGAGGACCCAAAACAGGGGCAAACCTCAACTACCTTATTAGAAGGTTTATAAAATTATAGTTCCCAATCATATATTGAGTATTAAAATCTATTTTCTCATGTACAACATCAGCTCTCATTGTTGATATGTATGTATGGAGGACTAATCTTGTTATTAACCTGATGAGATGAGGTCTGAAGTGTAAAAGAGCTAAATAAGTTTTGTGTAAGTGCACACAGTCATTGTGATAAGGAAGTGTCTTACAGGGGCAAAATGCGAACATAGTCAAAGGGGATAATTCTTATGTATGATCCTATTTGATCATAATTATCATTAAATGATTAATAATCATACTATGCTACTGTAAACAACTTGTCATGCATTAAACGGTAAAGAGAATAACCTTATAGTTTAACATTAAAAAGTATAACATGCTTCTAACAATAATGCATATGTTTGCTAATCACTTAAAACTAACAAAGGTGGAGGTAGAGAGAGTAACCTTGATTCTGGAAGAGATTTACACTCATGTGGACAACTGTTTATGTAGGAAAACTTTGTGGCTGAAACCATTTCATTTCTTTCTCCATTACCAACGAATGACAACAACTGTTATACAGCCGAAATACAAATCAGACTCAATGTGTATGATGTATAAATGAATGTGTGATTTTGAATCTCTCAATAAGGGGAAGATACATAGAAACGGGAAACACCGAATAAAGGAGATACGAAAATGAACTGGTTACCACTTTGTCCTCTTGAAGGAGGATTCCATCAGAAAAAATGTTGTAAAGTTCCTCTTTCTTTTTCATAGAATATATTTCAGGGCACTTAGACAACTCGATTATATCTTTATAATCCGTGGGCAATTTGGGCTCCCATTTCTCATAATTTTCCTGGATATACATTAATCAATTAATAAACTCATGTATCATATATGCAGTTAAAGGCCGTAGTTTAGATATATATGAATCAAAAGTTAGTTAGTTTTGTCAAAATATAAAAACTTACCTGGAATTCCAATGCTTTCTTAAGCTGTATGACCACTTCATTAGCTGTTGGCCGTCTCTCTCTCCTGTGATGTAAGCATTGAAGGGCAATCCTTGTAAATGTAATATATGACTGTGGCACAATTTGTTCTTTGATACCCTCGAACACTAACTTATCAAGTTTTTCTACATGATAGTGATGTTTAGCCAAAAAGGGCAAATAAAGATACTCATCATCTAGCTTGTTAGATGATAGTTTCCCACACAATATGTCAAATAAAACCGCACCCAGCGAGAATATATCAGATTCTTTGGTTAAGAAACCTGTTTTCGAGTAGAGTGGATCACGATAGCCAATTGTGCCTATAACATTGTCAATGACAAAGCCTACATCCTGATTTGTTGGGCATACTAAGGAAAGCCCAAAACCAGTAATTTTTGCTTTCCAGTCATCAACTAATAGAATGTTGCTGCTGCTGATGTCCCTATGTATTACCATTTCTGGACTTGAAACAGTTCCATGAAGAAACTCCAACCCAATTGCAATATCGATGCATATTTTAAGCCGCATCACCCATGTAAGACTATCATCGCTCAAGTACTTATCAAGACTACCTCTGGATGCATACTCATATACAATAACTTTTTCATCCTTTTCATCACAGTAGCCTACAAGACGAATGACATTTAAATGTTTATACTCCATAAGGATTTGCAGCTCTGCCATAAATTTAGCTGCTGCAGCATCTCCTTGACCCGACTTCTTATCCAACCGCTTCGCAGCAATGATGTTTTCTCCATGAGTACTGTGAGTAGCTCCCTTGTAGACATTCCCAGACTCTCCACATCCAATGATATTGTCTTGACTGAAGCCATTCGTAGCCAACTTTATGTCCTCAAGTGACAGTTTGAGGCTGTCCTTGTGGTTCTTCTGAGAATTATTGGACAGTCAGTTGATTTTCCAAGTAAAAAACACAATGAAACTACTTTCCATCTAGAATATTTTGAATTTTTATTTTTTAATTTAGGTTCTCAGTCTCCGAGTTCATGTCAACGTTATGGTTGTAAATCAAGGTTGGTTGTTGCAATTTCCAAATTAAAGCAAAAAAACATATATACATGGAAGAGGAGCCCGGAGGTTTACTGGCGAATTAGTAGCACTTCATAAAGTTAAATTACTAAGTTAGATAAAGTTTAAGATCAAAACAAATAAGCCACAAAACTTAAGTACAAAGAAAAAACTTAAAGAGTAAGGTCGTATATTGAGTAAAAGTTTGGGAAAATGTTGTTTACACAAAGTATAATGTATGAAATGTCACATATTACTATCAAGAATATATGAAGAAATTATAAAGTTGTCTTTTAAAATATGACTTACCTGAGAGTCTAATGCTTTTTTGAGTTCGTTGATGATAACTTCTATTGTTGGACGTTGCGCTTGAGTTTCCGCCACACATCGAAATGCGATTTCTAAATATATGTTCAAAGACTCTTTATTGGGTCCTTTACTTAAAGAAAAGACATGTTCATCGGTCTCCTCCTTTATCTTGTGATCAAGAATTTCCATTATTGTTCCCTTTTCAAAATTATGTCTTGCAATGGGTGCAATTCCCTTCTCATTCACCTTGGTGTATACAGAATCATAGGCCAACCTCCCAGTCAAGATCTCAAGCAACACTACTCCAAACGAGTAAATGTCTGATTTCTTATTTAGTTTACCATCCTTCTCATATTCTGGATCCAAATACACATATGTACCTGCAATCATACTGGGATAGATAGTTTGATCTGCTGGGTGGAATTTGGAGAACCCAAAATCCGCAATCTTTGCCTCCCAGTTATCTCCCAATAGAATATTATCACTCTTGATGTCGCGGTGAATCATCTTTTGTTTGCCATGATCTGTGTTGTTGTGAATGTAATTCAAACCATTTGCAATATCAAGACATATATTTAGACGTTGCATCCAATTAAGATTAGTGAGTTTATCACTGCTTCCTAAATAGCTTTCAAGACTTCCTTTCGAAGCATACTCATAAACCAGGATCATTGCACCGTTACCTTCATCATAACAAAAACCAAGGAGAGAGATTACATTCTCATGCTTACAAGTAATTAGAGTTTCAATTTCTGCAATGAACCCTTGCTCTCCTTCTTGATTTTTAATGCGCTTTATGGCTACTGTGCTTCGTTTTCTGGGCAAATCGTATTTATCCACCCCTTCTTTCAACGAGGAATTACTGCTATCAAGATATTCAAGATCTGCTTTGTATACTTTACCGAATCCGCCAGACCCGATGCAATATGCATCATCAAAATTCTTGGTAGCCTCTTTTATATCATTGAGTCCAATCTTCAAGTTTTCCAAGTTCTTCCCCTGCAACATTAAGGATTGGAGTGATATTAAAAGAAGAGAAGTTTTTATAATTAAGTGATATTTATAAAACGGTAAATAAGAATGGTTTTATCCCTAAACTTTAAGTTGGTTTAATCACTTAAATTTTTTTGAAAATGTTCCTAACTCAAACCAATTTAATTTCATGCTGGTCAGATAAAGCAGACCAGTTCAGTTTTTTTGGGCGCTTTTTTTTAACACTCGTAGTCATGACCAGTATTCTTTATTTGAACCAGTATCATGTAAATTTAGTAAAAAGAAAAAAACCCCTTGCAAATAAATAGTTCAGTATTTATTAAATTGTCATATAGATTATAAATCAAATGAACATTCAAATGTAAGAGTATTAATAAAGAAGCATGTATAGTTAACGATAAAATGTCGCAAGATAACTTTAAAGGGTTTAATCAAATGGTTAATAAAAGTTAAAAACAAAAACATTGTCAAAAAAAGCTAATTGGTTAAACTATATATTAACTCAATATAATGGATAAAATCGTAACTTCACCGTTTATAAAATATGTGAACGTTTAAAAGCAGTAGAATGATATGTTTTGTTAACTATTAAAAAGATGATTTTCATCCTTAAAACTAACGCCTAAAAGTACATCTAACAAAAAGATCAAGATATGTGACAAGATTGAAAATGGAGATTAAGAAAGAATATACATATGCAGTGTTTCAAGTGATGAATGAAGGGGGAATTAGTTGAAGTATATTAGTTAATCTCATTATCATTACTTAATAAATTTAACCTCATCACTTTTTCGTCCCAAATTTATTGTCACTTGAAAAAAATGCACAATATAACAAAAGTGGGATTATTTTTACCCATTTAGGTCTTTTCTGATTGGTTAAAATGAGAAGTGGATAATTATTTTGAGTCATAAAAAATAAAAAGTTATACTATAATTAAAAAGGAGTAATTTTTTTGTTCTGGGTATGCTTTCTTTGTAGGTTTGTATTTAATGGAATGAGTTTATGTCTGTAGTTCTTGTTGTTTTTTTACTTAGTTGAGTTAGCTATAACTGGGGGAGGATAAAATTTACTTTTAGTTAAATTGTTATTTATTGGTTGACAAGGACCGGGTGGGATCTTGAACCCGGTTGGATGTTTACTCTAATTCAGATTGGCGTTTTTTTTTTTTTTTTTTTTTTTTTTTTTTTTTTTTTTTTTTTTAATGCTGTTAGTTAAAGGGTTTATTACTTTATTTACCATCGTTCTCCTAACTTTTAGATGACAATCTCTCAGGGTACGCCTGACTTACGACTTTTCAGTTTAAGTAATGGAATAAAAGAAAATATAGATGTTTGGAATAAAGGGGTTTAAATTTAAGAATACAATTCATTACTAAAATCACAGGTTTTGAAAAATCCACGTAACAAGTAGCTTAGCTTTTGGTATTTAAGTTACAAAGAAAAGCATACTTAAATCACAAGAGTAGCCACGACGACGCGCCGACGCGCATCGGAACTAGCCACGGGGCTCAAAAAATAACAGTGGCTTATTGTTTTACTTATAACTCTCAAACTGTTAAGAGTTAACTAGCGTCATTACCGGTTGTGGATTCATAATTAAATTCGGAAGAAAATACCAGTCGGTGCCTCATCAATCTCCGTTATAAGTCTGGCTATTCGCAAATAAAAAAGAATAAAAAATACCTTTTCAGATTACGTTTACCGCTGCGATTAGATGATATCAAAGTCTTGAACTTTTATCAAGCTAACGATCATTAGTTTTTTTTTTTTTTTTTTTTTTTTTTTTTTTTTTTTTTTATCTACAGTTTATTTTTAGTATTTTTTTTTCTCCAATTCGAGCTTTTCATAATTTTGCCTCTCGAATTGCGAGGGAGTATTGGGCAGTATTATGTTAGTCTGCACAAACTTGCTTATGGGCTTTTGGTCTGTTAGGATTTTAGGATTGTATTTTAGTTGCACTATAAACACATGATTGATAAAAACGTATTAATACTGAGAATTTTATAATCAAACACCTTCTACTTCTACTTCGTGTATCTATTTTCATATATTAACTTTTTATAATGTTTTCAATCGTATTTAGTAGGCCAATCCCATTGATAAATTCTTTACTGTTTTTAGAATAAAGTTAAGAAATAATTACATGTGATTTGTGGTTGTGTGAAGATACAAAACTATCAAAAAAGTAAAGTGAGACATACAGTGTGAACTTAGAAAAATAATACTCAAAGTAACTAATGTTGGTGTGTTTAGAAAAATCGCAACTTTTAGATATGAAGTTATGAACATTTTAAGTCCTTAACCCAACTAATTTTATCACATCCTTACTTACCGGTCATAAATTTCGTGCGCGCAGACGGACCAAATATAAATAACTTTTAGTTTAGATATTACGTATAAAAATTTGATATGTTGTGCATATTGTTTTAATAAATAACGATATCTTTATGTTAATATAGTGTTTGTCATACATGATTTTGTGTATTAGAATAAATTTACTCTAATAATGATGACTACAAAAATAATATAAATGTTGTTTTTTTATTTTTTCCTAGGACAACGGCTAAGGATTGTGGTTAATAGATAGTATTTTATTACAATTAAAATTAAGAAAACAATTCATCCAAGAAAATTTAAGTGTAGAGTGTGTATACACATTTTCTAGGATTGTTTCCATTTTCATCGGGATTTTCATCTAATAAGAATTATCATATGTGATATTGTAAGGGGTTGGCAGTGGACGCTAGATCACACGGGAAGGGATTGATGTGGTGCGGGAAAACCGCCGCCGACCCTTGGATCACGCACGGGAAGGGTCTTGCGAGTGAAACTTTCACGCACGGGATCGAGTGAAAAAGTGAACGTTGGATTGTCTTTTATGACCGTTTGGAGCTTTTTTGACCGTTGGAGTGCAACGGATATATATATATATATATATATATATATATATATATATATATATATATATATATATATATATATATTATATATATATATATATTGGTTATATATGTTGGACAAATGGAGGGGCAAAACAAATACATACAGAGAATCCAATAACTTTTTGGCAAAAAAAATACATACCGAGAATCAAAAAATGGAGCATGGCAAAACAAATAGAGATCCTAGATAAAGTGGTCGTGGATCAAGAGGGGCAATTCGTCCTCGAATTCAATCACAACCTGGTTACGAATCATCTTCTCAATCACAACCCAGTTACAACCCGGTGATGGGAGAGAGAGTGCATGAACGGTTGCCAACCCCTAATATTTTCATTTGATGTTCTTAGCAAAACATATATTTTTTTTCGTTAAAATATAAAGTCTGGCGGTTATTTTAAAATTTGGCAAAAGACACGAAAATATAACAAACTTGTCACTATTTACTTTATTGTATAGTCATTTTTCCCCTTCTGTTATTCATCATACTTTTGAATTTCGTTTATTGTATGTGTTTTGTGACAATTTTACCTTTCTTATTTACCAACACTCTTATTAACTGATAGGGGCACTTGCCATGTGGCAAAATGAAAATCCTTTATTGATACAATTGAGTTTTCCAACCGAATTTCTTTTTCACTAAAAACTTATTTCTCTTATTATGTGAAAGATTTTCCTCGTCCCCTCACCACCACCTCTCAATTAACGCTAATATAATTGCCTCTTATAGTATTTCACAAAATAACTAATGTTTTAAAACCTTTACCTGTTTGATTCAATCGGTTGAACCGTTAACTGACTAGATAACTGTAAGCCTATTTTGAGACAAAGAACCTATTGAACCGTGAACCGGTAGCTCGACCGAGTCAATTGAAAAACTGATTTTCAAAATATTGAAAATAACTATAGTAATAACTTTCAAATATTTTTAATTGTTTATATATTATTTCAATTTGTAAAACAGAAGACAATTATTTCAATACTTATTATAAAAAAAAAAAGAAAAAAAATCTCCTCAACGCACTCAAAATGAACCAACTATTAAAGTTTTAATAAACGTAAATTTATTTTTAGACGTCCATATTATATATTACACATTATATTATATTATTCATAATAATCAATATATACATTCATGGATCGTGTTATACTGTTAAGTTTAGTTTAAATACATATATAATAAGAAAAGAAATGTTCACAAAATAGTGATTAACCAAAGTGGTCATCGGACATAAATTTGATCTATTTCATGCTTAAGGTCATTTGTTCAAATCCCTAATTTTAACTTCAAACTTTTGATCGGACCATGTTTTTTCCTATTTATAAGCTAATTAAGCTATCAAACCAATAATAAATATTTAAGTTATGGAGTGTTTATCAAATGCTGTTGTAGCTTAGTTAGTTAACACTTCTCCCTTCATGCAAGAGTACATGAGTTCTACCCTCACGCACACACCTTTTTTTTTAAAAAAAAAAAAAAAAAAAAAAAAAAAAACTCTTTTACTATTCAATTGAATGATTTATGACAATATGTTTTTATAATTACTTAAACAAAATAGATTAATGAGATGTATGTGTATATTTCTATACTTATATAAGAGTTTCTTACTTTATTTGTTGTTTCCTTTATATAAGATTCTGAAAATTACTTCTTTGAAAATATTAATATAACTTACTTATACGAGTAATATTTACAAGTACAACTTGCGAAATATAGTGTCTTTGAAAGGTTTTTATCATATTAACTTCTTTTTTCATGTTATTTATATAAAACAATTATTTATAAATATGAAGCTATTAATGAACTATTTAAACTAACTCTTAGTTTAATGAAACGAAGATCGTGCTAACATTTGTTGAGATAATAAATTATTAATGTGTATATATCGAACATGAACGTACTACATATTTTTATTACATGCTTAGCTTAAGTTTTAAAAATTTCTAACTCTAATCGTTTATAAACCAAAAAATAAAGTTATGCACCATAATAATATATTTTATCTGATAGAATTATCAATGCAATCATGTTCCACAGCGAAAAGCGGCCACGTAACACTCGTTCACCACATTTATCATATAATTCTTAGTTGTATAATATTATAATCTAAGAAATAAAAAATACAATGTTAAAAAATTATAATATGGTTAAAACCAGACATAAATTAAAAGTTTAAGTAAATTAGTGACGTACTGGCATTTGCAGGGAGGACACATAGTGGATTAGTGGTAATATGGTTAAAACCAGACATAAATTAAAAGTTTAAGTAAATTAGTTACGTACCTTCAATTGAATGGATGATGTACGGTTAACTGGATTCTCATGTTTCCACTGAAGTTCCAAAGCTTTCTCAAGTCTATTGACAACCTGATCTATATGCGGACGCTTTGCCCGTTCCTCTTCTATGCAGTAATGTGCTGTCTCTGAGAAGATTTTGAATGCTTCTGGGTCCATCTGATTTCGTAAATGCGGCATGATCATTTCATCCAAATGAGATTTTGCGAGTTGACTTAATAACCCCTCTTCATCTGGGATAACTGCACTCCTCCCGCACAAGACTTCGAATAATACAACACCGAACGAATACACATCTGACTTGTGGGTCATACCACCGGTCTTTTTATATTTGGGGTCCAGGTATACATTCTCAATAATATCACGAGTAAGAAGAAGACGGTGCCTCCGAGCTACTGTATTTTTCAATGCAAGTTCGAAACCAGATAACTTGGGTTCCCATTCATCACCAATTAAAATTTTTGAGCTCCTGACGTTGCAATGTATGACACTGAAATCGCGTCCAGCATCATAATGGACATAACTCAATGCATTTCCAACACCAACACATATCTTTAACCTTTGCATCCATGTTAGAGTCTCGTGACTCAGATATTTTTCGAGACTTTCCTTGGCCGCCTCCTTGTATATGATCATCTTGTCATTCTCGTCATCACAAAACCCGATAACAGACACCAGATTCTTATGGTTGAGACTAGATAGCATCAAAATCTCTGTCCAAAACTTTTTGCTCTCATCTTTTTCATCTTCATATAATAAACTCTTTGCAATAATATCTATGTATTGTCCAGAATGCAAGAGACGGCCTGTGTGATAAGCTAAATCCTCAGATTCTGTGATGATAATTTCATCAGCAAAATCGTTCGTTGCGGATGTTATATCTTCAGAGCTGAGTCTTAAGTGAGAAAGATCTTTGAGGGAAGATATTGGTTCTTTGCTGAGATGAGATTTAACGCCTGCTGATACGAAGGTCACTGATCCCTATATGTACCGAATAAGACAACATTACAAAGTGTGCAGATTCACAGGGTAAAACACTTATGTATGTGAGGGTATCATAGAGAATCTCAATTCTTTTTTGTAAATGGGTTTAGGATTTGATAGATTATAGAATTGTTTATTTGGGAAGTCAGTATAAAATTGAAAATAGTACGTAGTATTAGTGAAGGAATTAAAAATTAAAATTGAAAATAATAAAGGAAAAGAAAGAGAAAAAGTGGCTGTGAATGACGTGGCCGCAGAAAAGGACTTTTATTGGTTAATATTTGACATTTGACCTTTTAGGAATATGGCATTTAATAATACTCTGTAACTAAAATTCATGAATGTTTCAATTAAGTCAATCAAATTTTAAGTTAATTATAAATTCAAAATTCTTCTATTATTGTGAAAATGTTTAGAACAGGAAATAGGTGGGTCAGGTCAAGCTTGGATCATAGGCGTAGATGGGTTTGGGTCTAGACGGATCCGAGTCTATATGGGTCTTCTAGAAACATGAGTTTAAATGGGTCCGGGCCTAGATGTTTTAGTCAACCAATTTTATGTATAACCAATTAACGCAATTCTTAACATTAAAAATCACAAAAAAAATAACCAAGTTTGAGAAATGTTTTGTTCACGCCACTTTAACAAAAAATGTACACAAGAATGAAACACTATTGTAACTTTGAGTGGCTTTATAATCATAATGTTCAAAGGCCTAAATTGTAACAAATCTCAAACTTGTATACTATTTGATGATTTTTACCTTTATATAACCCTCATTATTTAGCATGAATCCAATTTTATGTATATTTTTCTCAACCAATCACATTTTTATACCTTGAAACCTAATCCTAATGTTCATCCCCTCATAAGAAGGGGACCTTTAATACTACTATGTAATTAAACTTGTGATGACTATAGCAAGAGTTAGAAGAAAATAATTACCTTGTTATGATTGGTTGATGTACCTTCAACTTCTTCCGCAACTAATGAGTGTTCCTTTAACATCATAAATACAATAATAAATAATTATTCTTATTATTATAAAAAAAATGTAGAATACTACGTAGTAATTATGATAGAAAGATGAAAGAGATAAAAAAACCATCTTACAATATTTTTCAATGCCAACTGAAGTTCCAAAGCCTTTTCAAGTCTCGAGACTATCTCATTTACATTTGGGCGTTTTGATGGTTCTTCATTTAAGCAGTCATACGCTATTGCTGCGAAATTATTGAATGATTGTGGATCCATTTGTTTCCACAAAACCGGATCAATTATTTCATGTAGTATTTTCTTTTTATAATGAAAAAAGACCAATGTAGCCAAATACTTATTATCTGGATCCTCACTTATTGATTCCCTACCACAAAGTAATTCAAACAATACAATCCCAAAGGAGTACATATCTGATTTGTGGTTCACACTTTTAGTCTCAATATATGTTGGGTCTCCATACCCTTCCACATACTCAAGTCTATTAGTATGAAATGAATGGTGCCTTTGAGAAGCTGTGATCTTCATGGAACATTCAAAATCAGATAACTTGGGTTCCCATTCATCATTTAATAGAACTCTGGCACTGCAAATTAACCGGTGTATTACGCTGAAATCGCGTGACTCGTCATAATGAATGTAGCTCAACGCATGCGCAAGACCAACAGATATCTCCAATCTTCTCGCCCATGTCAACATCGGGTCACTTAGATAGTTGCTGAGACTTAATCTAGTCTCAAGCTTGATAATGATGATCTTCTCATCATCCTCATCACAAAACCCAACAAGAGAAACCACATTTTTATGCTTGAGACTTGAAAGCATTGAAATCTCCATCCAAAACTGTTGTTCTACTCCATCCAATTCTTTATTCCACCTCCGAGCTTGAATTTCAATCAACTCACCGGACCACAAGAGGTGTCCCATGTATCTCTTTTCAATTCCATCTTTTAGGGTGACATTTTCTTCATCAAAGTTGTTGGTGGCAGATAGGATACTTTCAAGCGGGACTCTGAGGTGAGCAAATTCATTCATTATCTGTAAATAGTCAAGTTAAAATGTGAGTTAGAAAAAGGGAGTATAATAATGCATACAAAGTGTTTGATAAAATTCCTGAACCATGTCTAAGGCATGTTAGGTCTAATTCTGCATATATCTTGTAGTTTATAGTAGTTATTATGTTTATGGATAGTAATTAATATAACATTCTTTACATGTTTAGGAAGTGAATTGTTTTGATTAGTGACTTCATGTTGAGATATAGTCATGTTGAGAATCAGATGGTGTAAGTATCGACTACATGAGTGATACTTTGTCTACTTGATGAACTTTTGATGGGTTAACATGGATTGGAATTGTCTTGTTTGGTTCCCTCATTGACTGCATAAGATAAGTTCATAAAGTGGTCTTTAGAAGAAAAAAAAAAAAAAAAACTATGGAATGTGCTTTTTGTGTAACAGTAAATTGTTTAACATTGCAATATACTTTTGATTAGTGTTGATATTTATTCATCTGAAGTTAATTTGAAGTTGTTTCCAGTGACATGTTTTCGTTGCTGTTGCAGGATACTTTATTTGACAATAGTGGAATTGGAGGATTTTTAAGGATATTGAAAGGAATGGAGAGACATTATTAAATATTGTAATGGAAACTTTAAAAGCCAAGTTGCTGAGTTTGAAAGGGAAGAACTCTCCTGCTGTGGAAAGAAATACTAGCAGTAAGATGCTGGTATTTGGGTATTTGGTTATCTGAAACTGAGTGTATAGCAGAAAGAAATGCTACCTGACACGTTTAATATCAAGATGAGTGTATATGAAATTGAAGAGCAGTGAGACACATGAATATGTTGGAAAGTATATTGGAGTACAAAGTATTAATGATAAAGACTGCTGGCACAAAAGAGTACTGAGTTTGAGAAATTGCTAAAAGATTGCATAAGGTTCAAGGGTAGAAGGTGAGAAAGTAGATTGGAATACTCAAGATAAGTTGATAAAGTGATATCCATGAAAAACTATGGTATCTAAACTGTGAATGAAATTGCAGAGAACTGAGACACGAGTATGTTGGAAAGATTTCGTCTAGGATGGGACTACTTCGTCTTGGTTATGACAAAGGAAATTATAGAAATTAATAGTACGAAACATGTTCCTAAGGTATTATAGTCATTTTTATCCCTTTTACTTGTAACAGGCACAAGTAAGTATTCTACGAATCTGACACGATATTGCATTCATATCCACACAGGTATTCGAATTGGTATAAACAAACTGCTTATTTGAACTGTTTGATTCTGCCAAGTCTTTTTGAAACTGCTTGAGTCTAGATGTATAGAAACGTGATGATTCTGCTTGTTGTTGATTGCTGAATGATTATAGATGATTAGAGTTGTGCTTATTGAGTCAACTAGGTAAAAAAATGGCTTGATTTCACTGATTACTGATTGTTGAATAAATATATTAGATTGATTTCAGTTGTGTTTATTGAATCGATTGGGTCACCAACTATCAAATGAAGCTCTAGTACCTTACTACTTATCTAAACTACTCCAACTAACTTAAGATTAGTGAGTGAAAGTGTAGTGCATAATGTAACAGATGATAATAGAGTAGAGTGTTCAATGACATTATATATATGGTAAAATTACACACAGTCTTATGTGATCTCATATGCCATAGCAGCTATGTATATTTTTAGTTTTCTGTACCGAAATCTGTTGAGTTTGAGTTTGAGTAATCTTTCTATTGACTTTTTGAAATCAAATGATTATGCTATTGCTGCAATCATTCCATTTCTTAAGTTATGTTCATCTCAAAAAGTCATAGGCCATATTGTCTTATTACAAATTGATGAATCTGAAAAGGAGGAACATGAATATAAAAATGTTGAGGAAGATCAAGAGCTTGTATAAGTTAGATCCAGTTCTTATATACTACTCATTCTTGTTTCAGGCACAAAATGATTTTTCCAAAGCATATGAGAAGGAGACCCATAATACCAAAGACCAATTAAAGGACTGTATATGGAAAGCCTTGAAAAGTGGCAAGGTAATGTTTCAAAGCAGATCTATAATTCCAAAAAGTCAACTCTGCTTATATAATACCGTAAAAGAATTCACTCTGAAATTAGAAGGTTGTTACCCATTTGACCCGTAGCATTGTTTGAACTTTCAAAGCAGATCAGCAATCCCATAAGGTTGTTACCCATTGCTTGCATACAATATTGATAAGGAGTTCGGGTGCATTTCGAGTTTAGATGTCATATGTTATTTCGTTGAGTATTCTTTTCTGAAACTAATGCGTGTCTTATATTTTCCATTTATGCCTCTGTTAGGCAGAATAAAGAGGCCAAGGGATCATATTAAACATGTATACTGACAAAACTGAAGGCTAAGATAACCAAGGTTATGGGTCATATTGAGAAGGTTGTTGTTTCGTTTTCATGATGTTTTGTTTATTGGCCATCATTTAGCTACCTTTTTCGTCTTTTTAACATGTCGGTTTTTGGTGTTTCAAGGTGCTTATGGGATATTAATGTTGCTTTTTGGCTGAGGTTAATAGGTATGTTGTGTTTAATCTCTTACATTAACTTCAGTGCGTGTCAGGCTGGGTGACTATCAAGTCTTAACTAGTGACCTAATCGACCTTTTTTCTTATCAGTTATTCGTTTTTATCGCCACATAGAGACAAACCATAACCTGGACCGACAAACTTACAAGTAAATGAGTCGAACGCGTATAAGGGAAGTTGCTTCTCTTCCAGTCAATGCGTCATAAGTCCCTAAAAGTTTATGCTTTGAGGTTAAACACACAAACAAAAAGTGGATGGAAAACTCATATGTAGCTTACATGTAATTTTGAAGAAAATTAGTTTTGATCTACAGCTTGGAGTCTTGGACAAGCTACAGTGCAAGGCCATATAAACTACCTTGTGTATATCGTAATGAACTTGCTAAACTACAGGTAGATTTTATAACGATACTACTTTTAAAATTTTGATTTTACTTTGTAACTGAGCAATCCCCTGGTTTCTAATTTTAATTGTCTACCAGGGACACTCCTCCAGTTTCATATAAAGGTTTGTAGGCCGTCCTATCAAAATCTCGGTTGGGTGTTCATGGTTCACAAATGTTTGCAGACATTAACAAGTACTTTTACTATACCATTTTTCTCTTTTTCAATGTTTTGAAACTCGGTTCGACCCAGCTGGTTTAACCGGTCGAACCAGTTCCGGCAAAGATAATAGAACAAAAGAAACCGGTTTTAAGAATTCAAAACCCAGTGTGACCCGCTGGGTTTTACCCGTTACTATAATTCCGGCTGGTTTGTCATTAAATCTTTTATATGTGTTCCACATTGCTTTTTACAAGTTTTTGAAAGCTTTAAAAGTTGTTTAGACAGGCTTATATGATGTTTTAACAGCTTTTATATGTTGTTTGTTTGGATATAGCCTTTACATGGCTGTTTGGAAACAAGTTTTTGCAGCAATTACATGCTCTTTTTTCTAAAAGCAATTACATATATTTATGTTGTTTTTTAGCAGCAATTACAGCTTCTACATGCTGTTCCAACACGGTTTTCTACAGCAACCATGCCTTTTGTTGTTGTTGTTGTTGTTGTTGTTGTTGTTGTTGTTGCTGCAGCAATTGCATGTTTGTATGCTGTTTTTGTTACAGCAATTGCATATTGTTTTTGTTGTTATTATTTTATTAATAACCCATATATGTTTGGCTAGTACCCATATAGGGCTAGTACTTGTTTTATTGTTTTTTCTGTTACGCATCAATCACTTTAGTTGATCCGAACGAGGACTTGAATGGACGGGGGTTGGTCCTTATCCGAATTGACCAGAACCCAAACTTTTTGTAGGGTGGGGTGCGGGGTGGGTTTCCTTTCGGACACAATCATAATTGACCCGACGCGAATGAACCTGAACTTGACTAATTAATTTGACCCTATTAACATCCCTATATATAGCCAACACCAACTTACGTGGTAGTTGATAGTTAAACGTTATAAATTAGTTGCGCAAGGCGTTTAACCTTTGAACAATTTGCTAGTTTGTGACATTTGATAAATTCAGGACATAGATAAAAGAAATTCTGAAAATTTCAAGAATCACAAAATTTAAAAAGAAACGGTGACTTTAATTTTTGTGTATAGTGCGAAATTCACCAGTTCTAGTTAATATACATTCACATAATTACCTATATATAAGCAAGAAATGCTACCCACAAATATTGTTCATGTTGTTGAGTATTATCACATTTATCTCTTTGGTTTGTTTAGTATTTATTCACCCATGGGTTTCCTATTTGTTAATTAAAAGTTTTGTAGTCACAAAAGAATAAAGTATAATAGTGAGTTGATAGTTTTCTTATAAAAAAACAATAATAACACGAGGCTTTTAGAATTGAAAATTTTAGGAAAAAGATATTCTATACAAAGTAGAAAAATCATACACAAACTCTTGTAAGTATAAGTTAGAGTTTATATTTGAAAATTTTTGAAGCATGAAAGAAACTTAACGGGTCCACCAACACCAAAATAACCCGTATCTACATAATTTGCAAGCAATAGTGAAAACGAAATCCTTTTTGCCAAAAACTCCAGTTGTGACATTAGTCACACTAAAAGGGTTTAACTATATATTTGCATATTTTTTTTTATAATTATAAATAATTCATGATGGTCATCTTCGCCAACAACTATTTGTATTCATACAATATAAAATGATAATTACAGGAAAATTTAAATAATAATCCTGTAATAGAATACGACTAATTATTACTCCTTATTTTAAATTCGTATGAAAAACTTGTCACTATTAAGTTACATACTGTTATTGATATATATATTTAATTACAAGAAAAAACAAATTATGTAAAGTCTTATAAAGTGGTAAATAAAAGAAATTCATAATACCTGTGACTAACTCGTATAGTATAACCATACTTATTAGCCAATTTGCACTCAAAGAAACGGATAGTAGGACTTATGATAGAAAGATGGAAGAGGAAAAACCGTCTTACCTCATTTTGATGTTCGAGTTGAAGTTCCAACGCTTTCTCAAGTCTCGTAACAATCTCTTCGATATTTGGGCGCTTCGATCGTTCTTCGTTCAAGCAGTCATACGCTGTTTCCGCGAAAATGTTAAATGACTGAGAGTCCATTTGATTCCGCAGATCCCAATCAATTACTTCATCGAGTCTTTTCTGTCTATAATGGGTAATGGCCAGCGGAGCCAAATACTTGTTACTATCGCTGTCGATTAGTGATTCTCTACCACAGAGTAGTTCAAACATTACTATCCCAAAGGAGTACATATCTGACTTGTGGTTCACAGTGTAAGGGGCCTTTAAAAATGTTGAGTCGACATAACCAGGTGTATACGTACATGCACCATTATTGAAAGAATGGTGCCTTTTAGATACTTCAATCTTCATGGAACGTTCAAACCTAGATAACTTGGGTTCCCAGTCATCATTTAATAAAACTGTTGCACTGTTGATTTGCCGGTGTATTACGCTGAAATCATGTGACTCATCATAATGAATGTAGCTCAATGCATGCGCAATACCGACAGATATCTCCAATCTTCGCACCCATGTCAATGAAATCGGGTCACTTAAATAGTTGCCGAGACTTAATCTGTTCTCAAGCTTGTAAATGATGATCTTCTCGTCCTTCTCATCACAAAACCCAACAAGAGAAACCACATTTTTATGCTTGAGACTAGAAAGCATTGAAATCTCCACCCAAAACTGTTGTTCTTTTTCATCCCATTCTTTATTCCACCTCTGAACATGGATATGAATCAACTCACCGGACCACAAGAGCTGTCCCACGAAATGATTTCCAAATCCACCTTCGCCTCTGAAATTTTCTTCATCAAAGTTGTTGGTGGCGGTTAGTACATCTTCAAGGGGGATTTTTAAGTGAGCAAGGTCATCATGATTGACTGAAGACATTATTATGTGTATCTGTTTGTTTATCTGAACAAAAAAGGGTGTGTGGGTTGTTAAAAAAACAAAGCGAAGGAGTGTTTGTAATCTGTTCGGTATGTGCTTTGTATATAGAGAAGATGTGGATAAGCATGTGGGTTCCTTGTTATCTTTAATGTGTGGAGGTCTGGTAATTTGCATTATTATTGTAGTAGACTATTGGCTTTTTGACGTACTATTAAAGTTCACACAAATTGTCTATAGCATATAGGAAACTTCCCTTTTATTGAATGATTCAAAGTTTGAAAATAATACAGTAAATAACAAAACAACAAACATAATGGCACCTTCTCACCAAATTGTCAAAGACGTTAAACAGGTCATTAAAGGCTGCTGCTAGTGCCTAGTGGCAAAAGAATGCAGTATGTGATTGGCATTATGGGCAAACTAGCGACTCAGATGAAAGATTTACGTGGTCTTACACCTGATGAGCGTCTTGTGGCGATGTCCTTGATTGGTGGCAGTGAGCCACTTTCTGTGATCGGTTGGATGAAGATGGAAAACTTCGTATGGCACAAATGTTTGTAGTTGGCCGGTGTGATAAGCTAGTCATAGTACTTAGTAGATGTTTCATTTTGTGGCATCAAGTGAATGTTAGTATTTCTTTTGTGTGACGTTTTGTGAATCTTTGTGACTTATATAATCACGTTAGGTGTGAGACTCATTAACCAGAAGATTATTGTCTGCAGCCTCAGGTAGTTTAATGTCTTATTACTCTAATGTGTTGGTACTTGGTGACATCCCATAGCATGTTTGTTACAAATCTCTATGTATGAGTGTTTCACGTGAAGTTTGTCACACGCTTAGCACTTCATAAATGGTTTTGATGTTAACCTATTGATCTTAGCAATAAGATCAACTCATTATCTAACTTGTTGGTATTGGTGTCGTGAACAACTTGATAGATTTGAGATTTAATGGATTGGTATGCCCTTTAACATCCACTGATCCACCAAATAAATATTTTTGTTTAAAGAAAACTTATACACTACTTGTCAAGTGTGCTAGTTGCATATTATTGTAGTAGACTATTGACTTTTTGATGTACTATTAAGTTCATACAAATTGTCTATAGTGTATAGTAAATTAGTAACTAATGAATTGGCGGTAACTTATACTATAAATGACAATTGACATCCCATAGCGTGTTTGTTACGAATCTATGTGCGAGGTCTACTAGGTGCAAACAACCTTAAGTAGTCACGTCAACCTCCTTAAAATGGAAGGTTTTACCTGGTTTGAGTTTGTGTGGCGGGGGTTCAAACCACGTGAATTAGTCGGCCAAAATGTAGGAAATCATAGTTACAAAAAAAAAAAAAAAAAAAAAAAAAAAAAAAAAAAAAAAAAAAAAAATCTGAAATTTCATTTACATCTGAAATCTAGTAAAATGGATAAAATCTGAAATTTCATTTACATCTGCAATGTAGTAAAATGGATGAAAGCCACAAAGGTTTATAACAAAAACATTTCACTTTGTTTTTCCTGTTTTTCCAAATGCTGCTCAGCACCAAGTTTGTGCATCATCCTTTTGTTTGTTTCTCGACAAAGTCTTCAATCATCTCCTTAAAATGCTGTGTACGAACAAAATAGTTGTAATTAGCATAGGATATGCAGTTGCGTCCTAGAGAATAGATTCATTATAGTACATTAAAGTCCCACTAAAAGATTGTTTTTGGCAAAGCTCGTTTTATAACATGAAAATGACTCATTCGACCATTGAAGTCAATATGGGAGTGAGTGTTTAAAATAGAGTAGCAAATTTAACGCCGGCATATGATGAAAATTTGGGATCGAGTGGTTAGATAGAAACCTGCAGTTCGTGATGAAGCACAACACATCTTCTTCAGTCGTTTATTTTTCTGTAACATCAAAACAAGTCGTTTATTTTTCTGTAACATCAAAACAAATACACAATTAAGACTAGAAATAAGAGAAATGTCAAAAAGTTAACAGGAAATCATTTCTACTAAAATGCAGTATGTAATGCTCTCTAGGAAGAACACAAAAGCGGTTGAGCAAAGAAAGCTAATTTCCACTGGACAAAATTTGGAAAACGCAATCCATCCCATTATCACGATATTTGGAAAACATAACAAATTATAAGCTCATTGGATTGAACTAGTAGAGGGCTGAGGCAACTTATTACGATTCAATAATTCCATTATCACAAAACACAATATCAGTACCACAGTCGAATGCCCAACAAACAACAAATTCATCAACGCCACACCCCTCAATCTATCCTCATCAAGAACACAGTTAACATCAGCACTCCCCTCACCAAGAACAATTACCACTTTACCACACCCTTTAAACGCAAACTCATCACTATACAATGACAACCCAACTTGCAAAACCCAAGTACCTTTTAAAACAAATCCCACCCGACAACTAAAAATCAGCAAAAAACGCAGACGGCCAAATGGAAAGATAAAAAATAAATGGGTTGATATTGCCACCTCTAGTTTACAGCCTATAGAACTGCTTTATTAGAGCAAAGTGAGTCATTAGTTTAGAACTGCTGTATTAGGTGTGTGAGCCCTACCCAACCCAACTCATTTCCCCCTTCCTCTAAAGTTACCCATTTTAGACCGTTGTCTAACCCACCCCCTTTGCCAGGGCAATTATGGAATTGATCAGAAAGGCTGAAGGAGAACATGAAACATGGAATCTACCTGACCAAGTCTCAAACGGTGGCTGTCAGGGTAATGGAAGAACCGGTAAAGTCCTGCTGATCACTTTTCTTCTCAACTAGAAGATACATCTGCCAGTCGGGGATCAGTAACATCAATGGGATTGCTACCTGATACAGAAACAGTTGAAATGGAAAATTTAGCTCTAATATATGCAGATAAGCGTGCAAAACCACATATTTATTTTATTAATCGAGAGCGGCTGAATGTTACCATCAACAAGGAGAATAACAAGTGGTACCAATCTACAGTAAAGACCCATAGACTAGCCCTCGATGCAGACAACCTAATGATAACAGATAGGATTGAGCAACTGATCTCAACATATTAAAACATAGTTACTCTGTGAAATGTGAATCAGAAATGGTGGTAAACATGACAAGACCTTACATGTAAATGGTAAGTGAAATACGCACCCAAGATCATCTGCTTTCGAATCCTGTAACCCCTTGCTATTCACAGATGGCTGAAGTATTTTCCCATCTGAAATCATAGATCTGTACATTGACAAGCATAAAAAATCAACCAAGATATCAAAAAAGGGTGATAGGAATAAAATTAATGAACCCACGGAGACACTTTACATACTTGATATACTGATTTTCTGTGGAAAACGTTTAGAGGAAGTCATCTTTTGTCAAGCAAGATCATCTGCAAAAATACTCTGCACCGAAGGAAATGAGATGGTCATCAGCTTTGCACTACCGCACACAACTAACAACCAACATGCAAAAGATGTGTAGGATGATCACCTGAAGAGAAGTTTTAAGATCCGTGACTCCTTTCCCAGCCATTACCCATTACATACAATATCAACCATTGAAAAGACACGAAGTCAGATTTATACGTACAGAAATCGGTCATTAAAGAACGGAAACAAGATTCGAAATAATATAGTACACAATGTGTACTTACATCAGATGTGCTCTCAAAAGAAATATCAGCATATGCTTTAAATGATATGTTGCTGATCCAGACAGTGATCTGCATTAATTTTTTACACATTAATACTAAAAACAAAAACACGATTTCTTCGCATGATAGAAAGATTATGAACAATGACAATCAAGGAGCTTTGACTATGCATGCAAACTACGAAATCCAATTTTTTACACATTAATATACGAAGACACCATCAGGGCTAAGACAAGCTCAGACAGAGTTACAAACAACGAAATCCACTTAAAAACAAGATAAACAAAAAGATAAAAAGAATAAACACATCTTTAGCCACTAATCAACTAGCCAAACATACCAATAGTCATTTATACCTCTATACGTATATACATCATGATAAACAAACTTCCATTATTTGAGAACATCAAAAAAGTGTATCAATGCGCAACTCCAATTTGACAATTGCCACAAAATTATATTAAAAGGGGTGGTTGTGGATTGCAAATTTTCAGCTTACGCTCTATAAGCACTTCAAAATAAGCACATACCAATGTGATAATTTCATAAGCTCATAGCAATCCAAACACTTAAAGAGATGTATTTTTTTTACTTTTAACAACACAATATGCATTCCCAAACACCCTCTAATCAAATCCAACTTCATATCAACTCTAAAAAGTAAATATTCTTTAAATTTAAGTACCTTCTTAGTCCTAATATATCAAAACCTCAATACCAAATATACATTTTGAAAGACTACTAACTATTCCAAATTCGTCAATAATTTACAGCACATCCAAATCCTCTGTATAGTATTATCCGAAACAATAATTGGTTTTATAGTTGGTAATGATAATTATGTAATATTACAACTACTCTATAAAGTCATTTTCCTCCGGATTCAACCAACTTAGACCTATAATTCTACGCTCAAATATTCGTTAATCTGTTTTCACTACATTTACGTTAAATTTGAAGCATCAGCCTAAAAAATTGACTTCAACTACAACAAATGAACATCTAATTTTCTTACTAAAATTCAAGTATTAATCAGCACATATATATAGACAGCTGTAAACAACATAAGTATCTAATCAGCAGAAAATTTAAAATAATATGTAAACAACACATAATCAGTTGTATTATACCTAACTTGATAATGGTGACGATGATTGAAGACGGTTACGGTGACGATGGTGCCGGAGTTAGGGTTTCGGTGGTGGTAGATAACGATGGTGGAGATGATTAGGTTGACGACGGAGTTAGGGTTTCGATTGGCGGTGGTGGTGGTGGTGGTGGAGGATAATGACGGTGGAGTGATTAGGTGAGAGAGGGACTCGAGTCTTTACTTTTATATTTGGTTTTTATTTTTATCTTTTGTTGCTTTTTATTTTTGGTGACTTTTTGTATGTTTTGTGGGTAAAAGTTTAAATTAGTGTTATAAATTTTGTAGTGATGTTTGTTCAGGAACATCAAAGTATGTATATGCTATTATCCTACTTGTCTACTAATATACAAATCTATGTATGAGAGTTTCATGTGAAGTTTGTCAATTGTCACCCACTTAGCATTTCATAAGTGATTTTGATGTTAATCTATTTAATCTTAGCAATAAGATCAACTCATTATCTGACTTGTTGGTAATAAACATATATTTTTATAAAGAAAACTTATAAACTAGTACTAATCATCAAGTAAATTTGATCGTTGAATCCTTTTTTGGCATTTGTAGCTACTTAAATGAAAAATAAATGACCGTAGCACACTCTCGTTATTGACATATGTCAAAATGATTGGATGAGATACTGAAAGAGAATAAGTGATATACACGTGTGATCCTTTGAGAAGAGATCATTTACATGTCAAAAGTTTTCTACATAACAAATGATCAATCCTAACCCAGGGACGGACTCAGGAATTTTAAAAGGGTGTTGCACAAAATAAAATGTTGTCTAACTAAAGTTAAATCATAAAAAATGAAAGTAGCAAAAAAAATTTTGGAAGTTGCACATACCACAAAATGGCAATTTTAAAATCTTTTTGCACTTCGTGACCTAAAATCGGGTATAGCCCGTGCCACACCCGACATACATGTGAGTCTGTCATGTCCTAACCACGTACTCAATTTTTATATTAAATAACAAACTTACTTTCACCTAGGGGTGAGCAAATATACCGAGAACCGAACCGGAACCGACCTAATTTTAGAACCGTGGTTTGGTTCTCGGTTCTTCATTTCTTCATATTTCGGTTCTCGGTTCGGTTCGGTCCAGGACCGCGGGTATTGGTTCCAGAACCGGAGAACCGCCCAACATTAACTTATTTTCAATTTTTTTACCTAGCTCTTTAATTACTGGAGACGGTTTAACTATGGCTAGCTGTTAGCTAGATAGCATGGATCCATATTAAATCATATCTAGTTCGTTAACTAATAAGTATGTATAAGAACTTAACACATCATTAACCATTATTAGTTTGTTATGATATACCTTTTATTAGTTTGTTATGATATTTTTAATTTCAAGTCATAATAGTTTATATTTTGACAAGGCTACAACATTTAGTAATTCTCTAGCTTATTTTCTAACTAGCTTATAGACCCGTCAAATTGACGGGTTTTTAGAAGAATGAATGTATCAAGAATTAAGTGTGTGGTAATGTAAGAAAAATCAATGAAGGTAAAGATTTTGTATCATTGTTTAATGAAATAATATGTAAAGTAAGAAAAATCAACGAATTTAAAGATTTTGTATCGTCATTTAATGAAATAATATGTAAAGTAAGCAAAAACAACAAATGTAAAGAAACATGGATGTAACTATTAATCTAATAAACGTCTATGCACACACGCTACAATCTTCATGGTCTTGAAAAGCAAATGTATGTAGTGAGTGATAATTAAGTGATAAGCCAATGAACATTTCTTGAGCACCTAATAAGAGTAAAAAATAAGTGTAAGTAAAAAGATGTTTGTGATTAATAATACATGTAAATATAAAAAAATGTCACAAAAGATATCGTATGTATATTTGTACGTACCTCTTTGTGACAACTGGCAAATTAGGGAGCCATTTTGAAAACCCGCATTACTTTAAAATTTATAATTTTGAATTAATTGAAAAGTTTAATTGAGATGAGATTTTGTGAACGTTGGTATGTGATTTTAAATCGTACGTTAATTATGAAATTTGATTATTAATTAATGGATTGGTTTGGTTTACTATCGGTGATTTATTTTTGAGATGATTATTTTGGCACTACATTGACTCCGGCACTAGGATAACCTAACAATTTTAATTATTTTAAATGTTGGTTCGGATATTTATATTTTTGGAACGTATAGCGAGACTTTTGATTATTTGGAATGAGTTCGGTTTGAGAGAGTTGATTTGTTATAAAAGGTTTCGGGTTTGGTCCGTGTATTTTTTCACCGAGTTACTTAACCCACTCTACCCTTAATAATATTATTACTATTCTTATTATTATTATTATTATTATTATTATTATTATTATTATTATTATTATTATTATTATTATTATTATTATTATTATTATTATTATTATTATTATTATTAAAATCAATTTTTTTTAAGAGTATATACAAAAATCGTCCTTGTGTGAACCTGGACCAACACAACACACCAACACACCTCATCATCCTCACCACTCTCTCTCTCTTTCTTTTGATACAAACACCACCGCCACCCTACAACCACCAATAACGCCGCCACCGCCCCCCTTCTAAACAAACAAATACCACCATCATCACCACCTCATCCCAAATTGATAATTGCCACAAAATTATATTAGAAGGGGTGGTTGTGGATTGCAAATTTTCAGCTTACGCTCTATAAGCACTTCAAAATAAGCACCCACCAATGTGATTATTGCATAAGCTCATAGCAATCCAAACACTTAAAGAGATGTATTTTTCACATTTAACAACACAATATGCATTCCGAAACACCCTCTAACCAAATCCAACTTCATATCAACTCTAAAAAGTAAATTTTCTTTAAATTTAAGTATCTTCTTAGTCCTAATATATCAAAACCTCAATACCAAATTTACATTTTGAAAGACTACTAACTATTCCAACTTGGGGAATAATTTACAGCACATCGAAACACTCTATAGTATTATCCGAAACAATTACTTGTTTTATAGTTGGTAATGATAATTATGTAATTTTACATCTACTCTATAAAGTCATTTTCCTCCGGATTCAACCAACTTAGACCTATAATTCTACGGCCAAATGTTCGTTAATCTGTTTCACTACATTTACATTAAATTGACTTCAACAAATGAATATCTAATTTTCTTACTAAAATTCAAGTATTAATAAGCACATATATAGACAGCTGTAAACAATAGAACTATCTAATTAGCAGAAAATTCAAAATGATATGTAAACAACACATAATTCAACAGTTGTATTATACCTAACTTGGTAATGGCGAAGACGATTGAAGTTACGGTGACGATGGTGCCGGAGTTAGGGTTTCGGTGGTGGTGGATAACGACGGTGGAGATGATTAGGTAACGATTGGCAAAATTACGTTGGTGGTGGTGGTGGATAATGACGGTGGAGCGATTAGGTGAGAGAGGGGCAAAGTCTTTACTTTTATATATATATTTTTTATTTTTATCATTTGTTGCTTTTCATTTTTAATAGCGGTGACTATTTGTAATTATGTGACTTGTGTTGGTAGGGGTGTCATAAAACCCGACCTAACCCGAACCCGATCGGGTTCGGGTCAACTCGGATCAAAAAACATATTTGGGTCAATCGAGTCAACTTGAATTGACCCGAGTTCTAAACAAGGTCAGGTTCGGGTATACTTTTTTAGCCTTGACCCAACTCAAACCCGAGTTGACCCGACTAAACTAATACTTTACAATGTAAAAATACTCAGGTTGACCCCAAACCCGAGTTAGGGTTTCGGTGGTGGTCGATAAAGAAGGTGGAGATGATTAGGTTGACGACGGAGTTAGGGTGGTTTCGATTGGCAAAATTATGGTGGTGGTGATGGTGGTATAATACAAAGTCGTTACTTTTATATTTTGTTTTCATTTTTTTTCTTTTGTTGCTTTTTATTTTTAACAAGATCCCGCCCGCTGGTATTTATTATTATTTTTATCATTTTGCCATAATTTGTATATATACTTGGTTTCAAGTAATTTTTTATACTTATATAATAATATATTTTTTCAGTTAGAATTGATGTATAATTGTGGTGGTCCTGCTATTTGAATTTTTTTTTAATCAGTTTTGTGTTGATGTTCGGGTTTCAAAGAAGCTGAATAAATTTATGTTTCCTTGTTTGTGGAGCGGCGGATGAATTTTAGTTTGTTTTACGACTTCGAGTTTTCATGTTGGGGTGTGGGGTGCCCCTTTTTTTTAGTACTGTTGTTCTTGATTTTGTTATCGACGTGGTTTGTTGGTTGATAAATTTCGGTTTTTATATGCATGTGAAGTTAACAAATGTTGAGACTTGAGAGTACATTTATAAGTATACTAATTTGGTTCTAGTAATAGTTGTACCATAGCCAATAAATGCAGAGGTCAAAAGCATCTGACTTAAAAATGGCAGTATTTTGTCGTTGCTAAACTACCATTTGGGACAAAAGTGGCGAAACAAACAGGCCACCAAGAAGCCCAAAAATAAAATATTTTTTTATCAGTGCTCAACGTGGTGCTCTATAATATATATAGAGAATAGCCTATATTTGGTGACTTTTTGTATCTTTAGTGGGTAAAAGTTTTAGTGATTATTTGTCAAAAATTTTGTAGTCTACTATTGTACAAATCTATTTTGTAGTTTCACGTGTAGTGTGGATATCTATAGAGGCAATCTCCTTTGATTGCTCTAAGAGGTTCTTGATTTTAAAAGGTGAAATCAAGAGTTCATTTTAAGCTCCGTTAAATCGAAATATCACACATTAAGAGGTAATAATAATTGGTCTAAAGGTTTCGTGGGTTTCATTGGTGACATTTTCCGATGCTCTTAAATGTTTTTTTATATGATTTAAAAATAAAATCACCAACAGTTTTTAGCCAAGCAAAACGTTTATATTTGATAGGTTATAACATTGGAATTAAGACACCCTAACAATATTTTCACGACATGACTACTTTGATAGAAAGTACATTTTTGCCAAACCATATGTACATGTTAGCAACACAAAATATAATGTCACCAAAAGTAGACGTGTCATCAAAGAAGGCTACAAATATTTAAAAATTACAAAAAAAAAATAGCACTTGTAAAACTTGAGTGGTTAAACCTCACAATAAAAAGTAAAGTAACCAAATTGGAATACTAATTGAAACTTAATTACTATTTGGTGACTTTTTCTCTAAAATTACTATTGTGAAATTAGGGTGTTACAAATTAATTTTATTCTTTATTTAATAAATGTATTATTTAAATTGATAAATAACTTTCTTTTATAATTTTTTGCAAATCAAACTCAAATTCAAATCTTATTTTACCCCACTTATAAACTAAGTAAGCTACTCTATATTTGCAATGTAACTTTAGTAAAAATGTAGAGCACAATTTCTCCTAAAACACGTCAATATTCAACAATTAACCTTAGAAAAAAAAATAGAAAGAAAATGCAAAAGAATGCGTGATTGTGGGTTGTTAATCCCTTACCCCCAATTTACTATATAGTAATAGTCTATTATCCATTACCAAAAAATCATTATATTACTTAGCTCCAACCAAACAATTTTAATCATTACATTTCTCATTCCCTACACACTTAACCAAGCACCCCTTACTTGTCCAAGAGACCAATCATTCTTCACTAAAAAAAAAAAAAAAAAAAAAAAAAAAATGCGAAAACCAAAATCAATTAAATCCCCCAAAATAACCAATTTCCCTCCCCATTTCCCCAAAAACAAAACCCTAACCCCCAACTTTTCAATCCCACAAAATTAACCTTCAATTCACAAAAAGTTTTCATTTTTATGTAATATCTCCAATCTTTTCACAAAACCCATCGTTTAATTTCATCAATTATCATTTTAGTTGCTCAAATGGAGGGCGTTGATGATTTCAACAACTTAATTCATGGAGATAAGCCTACAAAGTGCAAAGTCATATTTTCTTCCCACAATTATCAAAATACTCATTCGATAGAAGAGCTTGGGAACCTTGTTGCCAAAATACACTCAACAGGAGCTGACATTGTCAAGCTTGCAACAATCATCGTAGATATTATTAGCTTACGTGGTTATTTAAGTACCTTAATTAATGATTTAGGTTCTAATAATAGCAATGGTGATGGTTGAAAAAGGTCTGATGTCTCGAGTACTTTGCCCGAAATTTGGTGGATATTTGATGTTGGGTTTATTAGTATTGATGTGGGAATTGGGATTGTTGACTTTTGACTTAAAACTGTTATGACGTGTTAGTATACTGAATTGTTTGTGATTTTTGCTTATGTAAACAGCTTATCTTCGTATTGCTTTTTTTAAGCAGACGATGAAATGTGACAATGCTTATATACTTGGTTTTGGGTAAATAAGCTCTTTGTAATTACCAGATTAGTTTAGGATGAAATGTGAAGTATATGCAAGTATAATAATATTTAGGGGTGTATTTGGGAATTGGGATTTGCTAATGGATAAGTGTTTTCGGATGAAAAAGGGCTTATGCTTATGATATCGTTAGAACTCTTATGACGTGAAGGGGCAAAGCCACACCATGGCTACATGTGGCACGTGCCATACATGGGTGGCCAGGGTGGTGGAGAATTTTTATAAAACTTTTATATGTAAGCTAATTTTTTATATTTGTGCTACATATAAAATGCCAACATAGCAATGTTTTTTTTTCGAACTACATTAAGAATTTGACTGCTCTAAAGTATAATGTCATACCGCGAGTCATCATTTGAGATTTTTTCCATATGTTTTTTCGTCTTTAGAACTCTCTTTGCCATGGACGATTTAGGACATCATGCATCTTACCATTATGTTTCCGCTACCAAGGATTAGACAACAATTATAAACTTAATACTTTTTTACTTTACAATTTTCTATGAATGCTTGAAATTTTGCAAATTGTTAATCCTTCGTGACATGCAAATATTGAGATGTTTCATTGTTATGTTATTGGTTTCTAACGGGTTTTTTCAACTTTTCTTATTGCTTAAACACAACTTTCTTAAAAATACCTGTCAATTTAATGGATCTTTAGGTTTAATTAATAAAACACAATTTTGAGGTCAAATAAAAAAAATGCAACATGAAACTCACAACTTAGGATGCCAAATAAAAAAATGTTGAAGTTATCTTAACTTTTTTGTATGTGGATTGTTAGGTCGATGATTAAAGCAAAACACACCTAAAAACATAAATATGGGACCATGAGTTCTGCAAGTTGCTCGAAGACGCTTTGCTCGAAAGTTATGATGTGGCTCTTGCGTAACGTGTGTCAATGCTGTTATACAACACTAATTTGATTACCCCGGAAAAATCTCTTACATACGATCATTGGGGACTTTCTATCTTTATGTGCTCCATAAATCTTATGAAGATCTTAAGAAACTTGATAATCTCATTAAGCAAATAATGAGTAGGTATAGTCAACTTTTGGATGCAAATCATGCAATCAAGAAAATGTTGTAATATAAAATACCACTAAGGCCTAAAAGAATAGATTCACAAAACATGTGTAAAAAGTGAGTTATATAAACATTCTATGTTTTATATGTGTACAAATTCAATAAATTAATTATTTTTTTCTCTATCTGGGGTATGATACTCTTTTTTTTCCCTTGACATCGCAACTTTTATAACATATCATAATGCTAATTCTAACATAACACTATTTAGATACTAATAAAGTAATTTTTTTAACCATGATTTTCGACTTTTGGTCGACTAATCCACGAGATTTGAACCCACCGCCAAATAGACTCAAAGCAGGAAGCGGGAATTAAACTTAAGACCTCACACATTTTAAAGTGATACTCAAAAGCCCATGTTGCCTACTAGACTACCCTTAAGTGGTTCTAATAAAGTCATTCTTGTAACACCCCCGGTACAGTGGAAGACTCAACAAGCTTTCGGGGTGTTAAGGGGATTGGTATCCAACACAAGACATAAAAGAACGAGATAAAGTAAACATAAAAAAAACACAACCAAAACGGGGTTTTAAAGTTTACATTTATCCCAACGTTATTCAGAGTCAGGCCGGCCCAAAAGAAATAAACGTAGGTCCACAATTAAATATCAGAGTTTTAGAAAAATAGATCCATAAACCAGGTGCCTTAGCCGAGCCTTCCAATCCATGCATCCAAATCATCACTTAATTACCTGAGAAAACGTGCTAAAAGTCAGCTTTCGCTGGTGAGATCATAGGTTTAAATTCATAATTCAATATAGTGGACATATACGCAAAACGCTTGCTAGCTAGACTAAGGATTCACTAAAAACATGCGGATACCCTCCGCTCCAACATAGATATTCGGGTAACCCTCGCAATATCATAAATACTCGGATAACCTCCGAAGTATTAATAACCTATAGGTGCACACTATAGTATCTAAATAAGCCAACCTTGAATAGTACACACGAAACTATGTGACTAAAGTTGACAATTCACCAATATCCAAATAAGCCAACCTTGAATAGTACACACGAAAATATGTGACTAAAGTTGACAATACATCCTAGTCCATACGCATAGCAAGTTTTAGAAAGAATATAAAAGAGATAATAGTCCACATAAAATGATTTGCACGTTTCTCACCCCAAGTATTGAAAACATAGTTCAAGAGTAAAAAGTGGGGCTATGACTCACCTCAAGTCCAGAAATCAGCAATAAGAAATCGGTAGAAGTAAGACGTATAGTAACTCGAAAGACGGCAACTACGGACTCGGCACGACCTAACAATGTCAACTCGTTCAGAAATCATTTCTTCAAAATCGAATATTCCCAAACCCAAACGTATTCCATTTTTTTATTTTCCGAAAATCCATTTCTCGTAATAGTTTGGAGTTTGGTGTTTGGTATCCATATGGGTGGTGGGTCGACACAACTCAAACCAAGAAGCCACAACAAAAGAATAATAAACCATCTATAGGTCTAATATTAGCCCAATATATTATTTAAATAAATCATCGAAGTATATCAAATCCGTCGATTTGATAATCCCCATATTTATTTACGTAACATACCGTTCCAAGATTACACCAAACCTAAAGCACATAGCACAAAAATACTATATGGTATATATCGTAATCTAATAAATTCCTTATATACATCGTCAAATTGGCCAGATTCCACGATATATATATAGTGATTTATTATCCTAATACATATACCACAACCTATGGGCGTCGTGGGATACGATGCCCATTAATATACTCATTTCATATAGCCAAATAACTTTAACCTGTCGATTAAATAAGTTATTTAGTTATAGAAAATGTTTATATTAATCGTCATATATCTGTGACAACACAAAAGTCACAAACAATAACCCACTTGGACTCAAGTGACCACGACTCCGTATAACTCGATAGTTTTCCTCGTTACATATAAAAGATATTATTTCATTTAATATTTAGTTAACGTCGAGAATTCCTCATTATTTATAATATTTATTCATAATAACGCTTCCAATAATATTACTCTACTCTCGTAGCATAATATATTTAGTCGCGTTATTGTTATAATACTACTCGTGATTTTTGTTATTATTAATATACACATTTATATATTTATATATACGTTATTCACGTCTATATATTTATATAAACGTTTATATTACCAATAATATTATTACGAGTTTTATTATTCGCGTTTTAAATTGTAAATAATTATCGAGTCATACGAAATGGTCACATGTCCGAGTCATCACTCTCGGCTCATTGTCCAAGTCCAAAGATAGCATAAGCAAGTCATAAATAAGCAATCCAACTCCGTCCAAATCAATCCCAATACACGTGCTACAACAATAGGGTCCGACTACGGCACCCGACTAACCTATCTCCGTCAATCTAAGTGACCGTCTCACAATCGGTCCCCACTTTACCATTCATCAACAACTCCTCAATATCACAATAAATTCATTGCCGAGACCACAAAGGGTCTCGACTCATCAAAAGCATTAGGCCGAATCCAAAAATGCCACAACAATATCAAGTCAACATAGAACATAACAAGAAACATAAAAGTAACAAAAGGACTAATTCCGGGTTGGTTTACCATGCCAAACCCGAGCCTTATGACTCACTTGAGTCTCGGCATACAACACGAGTCACTAAGACTCGGCAACTAAGACCAAGAGGTCTCCAAAATAAGCTCGAGTGAGCCTTACAAAACTGCCCAAACGACCCTCTTGGGTCGCGGCATCAACAACAACAACTCGGCCAACAATCATGACTCAATCGAGTCCAGTCAATCACCAAAGCAACCGAACATGAAATCCAAGAATCCAAGGTCAAATATCAAGAACCAACGAGCCATAGGCTCGTACCCACATCAAGCCGTGAGTCCAAGACTGACGGTTCACTCGACCCAATGAGATCTCACCAAGACCCGGATACCAAACTTATTTTTAATATCAAAATCATTATTTCCCAACATAATAATTCGATTCCCATAAAAACCTTCCATGTTCCCACGGATTTATCACCATGTCGAGGCACCCAAAGAGCCAAAACGGGCTTACTCACCTTCTTGAACCTCCAAACTTTCGGATCTAGTGAAAACAATAAAAACTCGACCGGATCTTTAAAGATTTCTTGATGTTAATGGATGTTTTAGGGCGCGTATTATATGTCAAAAGAAAGAGGATGAGATGAGGAGTAATATGGTGGTGTTGGTTTTGTGATGAGGGTGGCAGTGTGATGGTGGTGGCCGGAATTAGGGTGCGGCGGCTAGGGTTTAGAGAGAGGGGAGAGAGAGAGTTGGTGAGGGTGAGTGGTGATTTGTGTTTGTGTTGTGTGGTGAAGTAACACAAGGATGATTTTTGTATTCTTTACTCTAAAAAAATTAAATTTTTAATAATAATAATAATAATACTAATAATAATAATAATAATAATAATAATAATAATAATAATAATAATAATAATAATAATAATTAATAATAAACTTCGATTTATTAAAAACTCAAAGGATTTACAAGAAATTGGTGGGAAGCCGAGAAACCAACTGGGCTCCCACACCTCTAGCAATACTAAAACCGATCCTATTAAAAATATAAGCAGCTGCACGCGCCCCAATGTCTTGAGTCATGGAGAATCTTCTAATGCGCTTCAGAAGGGTTACAGCATCTTTCTCAAGTTCTCCAAGGGAAGAAAAGGAGAATGGGAGGAAACCATACCCGATATCAACACATTTGGCATCGTATTTGACACGCTTACGCTGTGCAGCGTCAGTAACCGCCCGCCCTGGCAAAAAATCAATCATCCCGGATTGCGTCAAGGGCGACGATCCAGTAAGATCAACACATACATCACGTCCATCCTCCCAAGAATATAGCAATATATCAGCCGGTCTCAAGGATCTGTCCGTATCTCCATAAAGCCCAATATCCACCTCCTTATGAGCCGAGATTCCGGATCGAGAACAAATATCAACAAGGACATCACGCACAATGTTATGCCGATGTTTGATGCCCACAATACCCGCACATGAAACAGCATGATCCCC
This sequence comes from Artemisia argyi, assembly GCA_030686995.1. Classification (NCBI taxonomy): domain Eukaryota; kingdom Viridiplantae; phylum Streptophyta; class Magnoliopsida; order Asterales; family Asteraceae; genus Artemisia; species Artemisia argyi. The sequence goes on from CM060685.1 coordinate 212,639,782, forward strand.
ATAAATATCCCCATTAAACACCCTAGAACAAGCTGAACACGGCACCTGAGTGGTGAAAAGAGGAACACCCAACCTGTAACACAACACACAACGATATGTCCTGGCGTTCATAGTCTGTCCCAGTCCCGAAATCGGAGCCACCCGAAGCCAATCCGACGTATAGGTAATATGAGTGAGTGTAAAATACACGGTCCAAAACCCGAAATTCATTTCAAAACATTTTATATCTCGCGAAACGTTCCGTAAGTAAATAAATATTGTCGAACTCATAAAATCAAGACATAAAATTTCTGTTAGGTTATCCTAGTGCCGGAGTCAACGTAGTACCAAATGAGAATTTCAAAATAAATCACCACGTATATTTCCATATCAAATCATTAAATAAATCTCAAATCCCATAACGATTTTAAATATAATCAACCATAAAATAGGTCTTACAAGCTCGTTACAAATAAAATTCCAAATAAAAATTTATAAACGAACTTTAACGTAATGCGGGTTTTCAAAAATGGCTCCCTAATTTGTCGGTTGTCACATCATCCCAATCTCAGAAGAAACCCGTCCCGGGTTTCTCTCGGAACAATCCATCTACGAAGTGAAAAGCTTCGGATATCTCTTCCGGAACTCGTCCTCACGTTCCCACGTAAATTCCGGTCCGTGTCGGGAATTCCAACGAACCTTGACGAGCGGAATGCGACTTCGCTTGAGTCGTTTAACCTCACGATCTAAAATCTCAATCGGCTCTTCCACAAAATTCAATTTCTCATCAATACGGATATCCTTCATCAGAATAACCGGCGTCTCATCAGAAAGACACTTCTTCAAATTACTAACATGAAACACATCGTGAACTTTACTCAGTTCATGTGGTAATTCCAACCGATAAGCAACAGGCCCAATTCTTTCCAAAATAAGAAATGGTCCAATGTAGCGGGGGTTGAGTTTTCCACGTTTCCCGAAACGTATCACACCTTTCCAAAGCGAGACTTTCAGCATCACTTTGTCTCCAACCTGGAACTCTAGGGGTTTACGTCTCTGATCGGCGTAACTTTTCTGCCTATCTCTAGCTGCTTGCAACCGATCACGAATCTGAGTCACTTTCTCAGTAGTCTCCAAGATAAGTTCGGGGCCTGTGAGTTGGCTATCTCCAACTATAGCCCAACCAATAGGCGAACGACATTTACGACCATATAAAGCTTCAAACGGTGCAGCTTTAAGACTTGTGTGGTAGCTATTATTATAGGAGAATTCCGCAAGGGGTAGATACTTCTCCCAGTCTTTACCAAAGTCTATTATACATGCACGAAGCATATCCTCCAAAGTCTGAATAGTCCTCTCGCTTTGTCCATCGGTCTGGGGATGATATGCAGTACTCATATCAAGTCTCGTCCCCAAAGCGGTCTGGAGTGATCGCCACAAAGCTGACGTAAAGCGGCTATCGCGATCAGAAATAATCGATATCGAAACTCCATGACGAGAAATAATTTCCTTCACATACAACCTCGCAAGTTTGTCCATGCTATCATCTTCACTAATTGCCAGGAAATGAGCAGACTTAGTCAATCGATCCACAATTACCCACATAGCGTCACAACCGCTAGCTGTCTTTGGTAATTTGGTAATAAAGTCCGTTGTAATCTGTTCCCATTTCCAAACTGGGAGTTCTGGTTGCGTTAATAATCCTGACGGTCTTTGATGTTCGGCTTTAACCTTAGAACATGTCAAGCACTTGCTAACGTACAACGCTATATCTGCCTTCATGTTTGGCCACCAATATAACTTCTTAAGATCCTGGTACATCTTGTCAGACCCAGGATGAATAGAGTACCTTGACTTATGCAACTCATGCATAATCAACTCTCGAATTCCTCCATATAATGGTACCCAAATCCGATCTCCAAAACATAATACTCCATTAGAACGCTTAACAAATCCTTTCTCATTCTCAGCCATCCCAAATATGTTCTCAGCATGTCGGTTTTCTGCTTTCAACGCTTCCGTTTGAGCTTCAAGTATTTGAGACGGTAACGGCGATACGATAGTCATTCCCAATGACCTAACTCGTAACGGTGGTATTCTCTCCTTTCGACTAAGAGCACCAGCAACAACGTTTGCTTTACCAGGATGGTAGCGAATTTCGCAATCATAATCGCTTAGCAACTCAATCCAACGTCGTTGTCTCATGTTGAGCTCTTTTTGATTCAAGATGTGTTGTAGACTTTTGTGGTCAGTAAACACAACACACTTGGTTCCGTACAAGTAATGTCTCCATATCCTTAAGGCAAAAACCACAGCACCTAACTCCAAATCATGGGTGGTGTAGTTCTTCTCGTGCTTCTTGAGCTGTCGGGAAGCATAAGCTATCACCTTCTCTCGTTGCATTAACACAGCTCCCAAACCTTTATGAGAAGCATCACAATAGACGACGAAATCCTCGTTACCTTCAGGTAACGCCAAGATAGGAGCACTACACAACATCTCCTTAAGTAATTGAAATGTTTCCTCTTCCTTATCTCCCCATTCGTATTTAACACTCTTTTGGGTTAATTTGGTCAACGGCTTAGCTATCTTCGAGAATCCCTCGATGAATCTTCGGTAATAACCGGCTAAACCCAAAAATTGGCGAACTTCTGTTGGGGTTGTTGGTGCAGCCCAATCTTTAATCGCTTCAATCTTAGCCGGATCTACATGAACTCCTTGTCTATCAATCACATGACCCAAAATTGTACCGTCGGAATCCAAAATTCACATTTGGAGAACTTGGCATACAGTTTCTCCCTCCTGAGCAATTCTAAAATAAGTCTTAGATGCTCCTCATGCTCCTTCTCACTCTTTGAGTAGATTAAAATATCGTCAATGAATACGATCACAAACTTATCTAAATAAGGCTTACACACCCGATTCATGAGGTCCATGAATACCGCCGGTGCGTTAGTCAACCCAAACGGCATCACCTGAAACTCGTAATGCCCGTAACGGGTTCTGAAAGCGGTTTTCGGAATATCTTCCTCGCGAACTCGAAGTTGATGATATCCCGATCTCAAATCGATCTTCGAATACACACTCGATCCCTGAAGCTGATCGAACAAGTCGTCGACCCTCGGTAATGGGTATCTATTCTTCACCGTTAACTTGTTCAGCTCTCGGTAATCAATACACATACGGAACGATCCATCCTTCTTCTTCACGAATAAGACCGGGGCTCCCCAAGGCGAAGAACTTGGTCTTATAAATCTTTTTTCGGCTAGTGTAACACCCCCAAAATTTGGTACAGCGGAAGACTCAACAAGCTTTCGGGGCGTTACGGGGATCGGTATCCAAACACAAGACATAAAAGAACGAGATAAAGTAGACAAGATAAAATGCAACCACGCGGGGTTTTAAAGTTTACATTATCCCATAAACATCCAAAGTCAGGCCCAAAAGAAACAAATATAGGTCCACATTAGTTATCAGAGTTTTAGAAATATAGATCCATAACCGGTGCCAAATGCCAAGCCTCCAATCCCAAGCATCCGCAGAGCATCACTTAATTACCTGAGAAAACGTGCTAAAAGTCAGCTTTCGCTGGTGAGATCATAGGTTTAGATTCTTAATTCAATATAGTGGACATGTACGCAAAACGCTTGCTAGCTAGATTAGGGTTCAAACCTCCAACCAAAATAATCCAACCAAATCAAATCATCCCTATAGGTGCACGCTATAGCTCAAATCAATCCAATCAATAGCTTACCTAGCTCAAGTCTAGGCCTCACTCTATAATCAATCCAATAGCTTACCTAGTTCGGGGACTAGGTCTCGCACAACAACCAAATCAATAGCTTACCTAGATCTAGTCTAGGCCTCGCTCTACAACCAAATCAAATAGCTTACCTAGTTCAAGTCTAGGCCTCGCTCTACCTAGTTCTATAAGCATAGCAAGTTTTGAAATTAAAAAGCGATAATAGTCCACATAAAACATTTGCACGTTTCTCACCCCAAGAATTGAAAACAAAGTTCAAGAGTAAAAGTGGGGCTATGACTCACCTCAAGTCCAGAAATCCTCAAAAGAAATAATAGAAGAAAGACGTAAGTAAATCTCAAGCAACTCACGTAACAGCGACTACTGACTCGGCACTTCCTAACAATATTAAACCAGTTTAGAAATCATTTCCTCGAAATTAAATATTCCCATTCCCGAACGTAATTCATTTTACTTTCCAAAATTATCCATTTCTCGAGTTTACTTCATATTCATTGGAAATTCGACGTTTGGTATCCATACGGGTGTAGGGTCGACACAGCACAAACCAAACAGCCACAACAAAGAACGATAATAAGACAGCTACAGGTCTAACGTTAGCCCAATATATTATTTAAATAATTATCGAAGCTTATCAAATCCGTCGATTGGATAACCTCCCATATTTATTTACGTAATATATTGTTCCACAATTATACCCAATCTAAACACCTTGCACATAAATTTCTATTTGGTATATGTCGTAGCCCAATGAATTCCCTATATATATTGTCGAATCGGCCAAAATTCCACGAGACATATAGTAATTCATTGTCCTAAAATATATACCACATCCTATGGGCGTCGTGGGATACGATGCCCATTAATATATCCATTTTATATCGTCAAATCACTCGATCTAGAATAAGTCATTCGATATATAAAATGTTTATATTAACCGTCATATATCCGTGACAACACGAAGTCACAATATAAGGCCCACTTGGACTTTTAAAGACCCAAAAATTCGTATAACTCGATAAGTTTTTTTTTTAGTTTATAATAAAAAAAAATTACGTTTTTAGTTGTTAGTTATTCGACGTAAAGTTCGTCATTATAAATATGTGATTATTAGTTATAATAATATTCCGACATTTATTGCACCATTTTCATAGTGTAATAGCTATCGCTTTATTATTATACGTTTACTCGTGATTGTTTTATTATTAATATACGCATTTATATATATATATGTACGTTTAACACGTCTATATACGTATATAAACGATTATATTCTTAATAATATTATTACGAGTTTTATTTTTAATATCAATCTTTAAAGATTTATCGAGTCATAGAATTTGGTCCAATGTCCGAGTCATGACCCTCGGCTCATAGTCCAAGTCCAAACAATATAATCAAGCCACAATAATAAGTATAATAACTCCGTCCAACCAAACTCAAATCCACGTGCTACAACATGAGGGTCCGACTACGGCACCCGACTAACCTATCTCCGTTATCTAATAACCGTATCACAACGGTCCCCAAATCACTTTCGTCAACACATCTCCAAGTATACTCATAATCACAAGATACCGCAACGCGTCCAAAATGATAAACCAAATGCTCATAATACAATCACAATAAATAAATAATACCAAGCAACATATATTGTCCGAAACCAAATATGCAACGGGTTGAGTTACCAATTCAACCCGGGTCAATCATAAGCTCAATACATAAAACGGAGCCACACCCGAGACTAAAGAGTCTCGGCTAGCTCCGTGAGCTCAACGAACCAAAACAGCCCCCTTGGGGTGTTCGGCCACAATACCAACGACCACAAGGGTCAAAAGACATAAACAATGACCCATTCGACCGGACCCAAGGGGGTCACGGTCTTGCTCACACCGAGCCATGCCAAACCAAACGGACCCTTAGGGTCTCGATAACCATCAAACCACAACAATCAAGATGAAGTGGGGAGGGTTCCCATAGCCCTCGGCTCAACACAATAACCATGAAAACTAACTCCGAGACCTCGAGGGTCTCGGTTACGCTCAACCCGAGCATCGAACCAACCAAGAAAACCATCAAAATGATAACTAATATCACGAATCCACAACCGAATCTGAGATTAAACAAACCGAGAGCACCAACTCTCGGGTTCACTTCGACCCATCGAAAAATAGATAACAACCCGGATACCAAACGCGTTTTAGATCTTGTTCTTATCGAAAACCCACTAATATTTCATGTGGTAACCCATAAACAAAACGAATCTCTTAAAACTCGTGACCCAATGGTCACGTTTTCGCCAAGAAACACGAGTAGGAAACTCGTCTCACCTTCGATTCTTCAAGAAAACAACTTGGTAACCTCCAAACAATAAAAGGATGATGACTTTGGTGATTTAACGTGATGGTTTGAGGGGGTATTTGAGCGCGTGTAGTAGTGGATCGAAAAGGAAATGAGATGGGGAATAGTTTGGTGGTGGTGGTGTAGTCGTGGGTGAGGCGGTGGAGCGACTGTGGCGGCGGCGGCTCAAGGTGCTAGGGTTTTGAGATGGGGAGTATGGGAGGATGAAGGAGAGAGAGAGAGAGATGGTGTTTGTATGTTTTTGTGTGTGTGTGGTGTGGGGTGTTGGTTAAAACCGGACCACAAGGACGATTTTTTTTTTTTTTTTTTTTTAAAAAAATAAATTTTGTTTTTATAATTATTAGTGATAGTATGGAGTGTGTTGTGGGCTAAGTAGCCCCGAGTAACACACGGGCCAAACCCGAAACCTTTAATAACCGATTCACTTTCCAACCGAACCCGTTTCAAAATAATAAAACATCCGAATTCCGTAAAATATAAATAAATTGTTAGGTCAACCTAGTGCCGGAGTCAAAGTAGTGCCAACAATAACGATCTCAAAATAAATCATCACGAACGAAACGAAACAAACCATAATTAAATAACTAATTCCCATAAACATCGTACGATTAAAAATCAAGTACCAACATTTGTAAAATATCTCGTCACAATAAATTTTCAGAAATTCCATGTTTATTACATAAATGTAATGCGGGTTTTTATAAAACGGCTCCCTATTTTGCCAGTTGTCACATCCTCCCAGCCTCAGAAGGAACCCGTCCCGGGTTTCTCTCGAAATAACCCATCTACGAAGTGAATAACTTCGGATATCTCTTCCGAAACTCATCCTCACGTTCCCACGTAAATTCCGGTCCGTGCCGCGAATTCCAACGAACTTTGATGAGCGGAATACGACTCCTCTTGAGTCGTTTGATCTCTCTATCCATTATCTCAATCGGCTCTTCCACGAAATTCAAACTTTCGTCCACACGAATATCCTTGATAGGTATCACTGGTGTTTCCTCTGAAAGACATTTCTTCAGATTACTAATATGAAACACATCATGAACTTTACTCAGTTCGACAGGTAATTCCAAACGATACGCTACGGGCCCAATTCTTTCCAGAATACGAAATGGTCCAATGTAGCGGGGATTCAATTTCCCTCGTTTCCCAAAACGTATCACACCCTTCCAAGGCGAGACCTTCAACATAACTCTATCTCCAACCTGGAATTCTAGGGGTTTACGCCTTTGATCAGCATAGCTCTTCTGCCTATCTCTAGCTGCTTGCAGTCGATCTCGAATCTGCGTTACCTTATCCGTAGTTTCCAAGATAAGCTCAGGGCCTGTGAGTTGGCTATCTCCAACTTCTGCCCAACCAATAGGTGAACGGCATTTTCGACCATACAGAGCTTCAAATGGTGCAGCCTTAAGACTTGTGTGGTAGCTATTATTGAAGGAGAACTCTGCAAGGGGCAGATACTTCTCCCAGCCCTTACCAAAGTCTATGATGCATGCACGAAGCATATCCTCTAGAGTTTGGATAGTTCTCTCACTTTGGCCATCGGTTTGGGGATGATATGCAGTACTCATATCAAGTCTCGTTCCCAAAGCCGTTTGCAGTGATCGCCACAAGGCCGACGTAAAACGACTATCACGATCCGAAATAATAGATATCGGGACTCCATGACGAGAAACAATCTCCTTCACATACAACCTTGCAAGCTTATCCACACTATCATCTTCACTTATAGCTAAGAAATGAGCAGACTTTGTCAGACGATCCACAATTACCCAGATAGCGTCACAACCGCTAGCTGTCCTTGGTAATTTGGTAATGAAGTCCATAGTAATCCGCTCCCATTTCCAGACTGGAAGTTCTGGTTGTGTTAGCAGTCCTGACGGTCTCTGGTGTTCAGCCTTAACCTTGGCGCACGTCAAGCACTTACTAACGTACGATGCTATCTCTGCCTTCATATTTGGCCACCAATATAATTTCTTCAAATCCTGGTACATCTTGTCCGACCCAGGATGAATGGAGTACCTTGACTTATGCGATTCATGCATAATCAGATCTCGAATCCCTCCATACAATGGTACCCAAAGCCGATTTCCAAAACATAACACTCCATCTGAACGCTTAACAAATCCTTTCTCATTTTCTGCCATCCCAAATATATTCTCTGCAGGTTTATTTTCTGCTTTCAATGCTCCCGTTTGAGCTTCTAATATTTGAGACGGTAATGGCGATACGATAGTCATTCCCAATGACTTAACTCGTAGTGGTGGAATCCTCTCCTTTCGACTAAGAGCATCAGCAACAACGTTTGCTTTACCAGGATGGTAGCGAATCTCACAATCGTAATCGCTTAGCAACTCAATCCAACGTCGCTGCCTCATGTTAAGCTCTTTTTGGTTCAGAATGTGTTGCAGGATTTTGTGATCGGTAAACACTACACACTTGGTTCCATACAAGTAATGTCTCCATATCCTTAAAGCAAAAACTACAGCACCTAGCTCCAAATCATGGGTAGTGTAGTTTTTCTCATGCTTTTTGAGCTGTCGGGAAGCATAAGCTATCACTTTCTCTCGTTGCATTAACACAGCTCCTAAACCTTTATGTGAAGCGTCACAATAGACGACGAAATCCTCGTTACCTTCGGGTAACGCCAAAATAGGAGCACTACACAACATCTCCTTAAGTAACTGAAAGGCTTCCTCTTCCTTATCTCCCCATTCATACTTAACACTCTTTTGAGTCAATTTGGTCAACGGTTTTGCTATTTTCGAAAATCCCTCAATGAATCTTCGATAGTAACCGGCTAATCCCAAAAATTGACGAACTTCTGTTGGTGTCGTAGGTGCAGCCCAATCTTTGATCGCTTCAATCTTAGCAGGATCCACATGAACTCCTTGTCTATCAATTACGTGGCCTAGAAATTGTACTGTTGGGATCCAAAATTCGCATTTCGAAAACTTGGCATACAGTTTTTCCTTCCTGAGCAATTCTAAGATAAGTCTTAGATGCTCCTCATGTTCTTCCTTACTCTTTGAATAAATCAGAATGTCATCGATAAACACGATCACGAACTTATCTAAGTACGGCTTACACACCCGATTCATGAGGTCCATGAATACCGCCGGTGCGTTAGTCAACCCGAACGGCATCACCTGAAACTCATAATGCCCGTAACGGGTTCTGAAAGCCGTTTTCGGAATATCTTCCTCGCGCACTCGAAGCTGATGATATCCCGATCTCAAATCGATCTTTGAATACACACTCGATCCCTGAAGTTGATCGAACAAATCGTCGATCCTCGGTAACGGGTATCTATTCTTCACCGTTAACTTGTTCAGTTCTCGATAATCAATACACATACGAAACGATCCATCCTTCTTCTTCACAAATAAGACTGGGGCTCCCCAAGGTGAAGAACTTGGTCTTATAAACCTCTTCTCGGCTAACTCCGCTAATTGTTTCGACAACTCTTCCAGTTCAGTCGGTGCAAGACGATAAGGCGCTCGTGCTACAGGTGCAGCACCAGGTATTAACTCAATCTGAAATTCCACTTGCCTAGTGGGCGGAATTCCCGGCAGATCATCGGGAAACACATCCGGAAAATTACGAACTATAGGTACATCCCCAATGCACCTTTCCTTCTTTTCCTTCTCTCCTTTCTCAGAAATTTGGGCTAAGAAAAGGTAGCTTCCTTTCTCTATTAGCTTCGGCAACTTAGTTCAAGATATAACTGCTAATCTAGATGGGCCTCTCGAATCCTTTCTATCTCCTGGTATGTTCAGAATCTCCTTGCCGTAAGGCACACGCACGATCTTCTCATCGCAGATTATATGGGCATGATACTTCGACAACCAGTCCATACCAATAATGACATCAAAACTTCCTAATGTGACGGGTAGAAGATCGATGTTGAAAGGACGGTTCAGAAAGTTTAACGTGCATCCACGAATGATGGTCTTAATCCTTTCTATGTTTCCATTGGCTAATTCTACATCATATCCAATTCCTAAGGCCATCGGGGGTTTCTCTAGTAAGGGTGCAAACTTAGTGGACACAAAACTCTTATCGGCACCAGTATCAAATAGTATGGAAGCATAACGATTATTGAGAAGGAACGTACCAGTAACCACGTTCGGATCTTCTCCTCTTTCATTCCCGAGTGCATACACTCTCCCATGAGCAACTCCAGCTTCCACACGTTGGTCCCCATTATCTTGTCGTCCACGATTTCCTCCCGCTCCACGGTTTCCATTGTTGTACCCATTACCACCCGATCCTTGATTTCCTCGGTTCCACGATTCCCTACACTCATTCCGATAGTGTCCTTTCTTTCCACATCCATAGCAAGTAACATTTGCCTTGTTCATAGTTTCAGGAGTAGCTTGAACCATAGCAAGAGGTCGAGCTCTACAATCCTTAGCTACATGTCCCATCTTAGAGCAATTCTTGCACACTATAGTACAGCGACCAGAATGATGCTTGTAACATCGGTTACATTTTGGTGCATCTCCATTGTAGTTCTTCTTGTCTCCGTCTCCCATGACATAAGCTCTAGTAGTTAGTTGTCTCTTGTTTCGACGATCATTACCCTTAGAGTGATCGTCCCTCTTTCTCTTTCCATTCTTATTCCTCTCAGTTTCTTCCAATGCCAAAGAATCCATCAATTGTTGAGCGATAGTAATAGCCTCATGAATGTTTGCAGGCTTAGCAGAAATCACATCGTTCCTTGTAGCTACCGGCAATCCATCGGTATACCTCTCGATCTTTTGGGTCTCAGTCCTAACCATATCGGGACAGAGTAGGGCCAACTCTCGATAACGGCGATTGTAAGTTGCCATATCGGTACCTTTCACCTTGTGGTTCCAGAACTCAATCTCCAATTTCTTAATCTCATTCCTTGGGCAATAGGTCTGAATCAGCAAAGACTTAAATTGCTCCCAAGTCAGAGCATAAGCCGTATCACTCCCAACCGAGTTACGGTAATTGTTCCACCAAGTTAAGGCTTCATCCTTGAAGGTAAAAGAAGCAAACTTTACCTTCGCATTCTCCGCACAACCACTGACATTGAACACAGACTCAGTCTTCTCAATCCACCTAACCAAGTAAACCACTCCTTCAGTCCCACCAAACTCAATCGGTCCACAAATCTTAAACTCCTTGTAGTGACATCCATTAGCACGAACAGGTGGAAAAGTTCCAGCAGAATTGTTGGAATGATTTGACTCAGCTAGTAACTCAGCAACTCGTTGCTCCACAAGTTGATTGATCATTGCTTGATCCACAGTAGGTGCATTAAGTGGAACATGATCATTGTCTCCCTGGACATCCACATTTTGATTCCTGTTATTGCGGTTAGTAGTGTCCAGGTTATCAGGAGTAGGGGTCTCAACATTTCGAGCTGGACGGCGTCCTCGACGACTAGGGGTAGTCGTTGCAGGTCCAGTTCTGGTAGCTCTAACAGGGTTTCTTCGGGGTGCCATTGATCTCAAACATTATACAAGTTCGTGAGTCTCCGATAGGACTTATCATATGCTCAACAAGAATTTAATCAACGAAGCCAAGTCATGGAAAGAAAATCAACAATACACCGTAAAGCATCAATAAGGCGAATAGGAACTCAATTTCCATAATATCCCAAAAACCACATAATACCATATCATAATAACCATCGACCATACAATAAAGATCCAACATCATTCCAACTACCGAAAACACAAAGATAATAATCGTTCCAACAAGACGAGTGATCAACAGAAAATACATCAAAAATAGGATAACTAGCTTTTCTAACCGAACACTCCTCGGTTTAGAAAGCAACAAGACAACATAAGCCAATCAACTAGCCACGCTGCTGGCGAAGTCTACTCAACTCCTGCCTCAAGCCATCAAGATCCCTCCATAACGATCCTAACTTCACGCTATGGGTGTCTCGGTCTCTCTTGAGGTCAGCCACCTCCTTCTCTAGCTCGGCATTCCTTTGCCAAAGCTTGCGGTCAGCCTCACGAGCAGTAATAAACCCTCGCTGAATACTATCGATATGCTCATGAACCTCCATCAAAACTCTCCTCAACTCAGTAGTCCTGCCTACAACGACAGTCAAATCAACTCTCAAATCCGCTAAAAACTCTCCAATAACCCTCTCAAGTCGATCAGATACACGTGCAACTCTCTCACTAAGCTCAGTAATCCGAGCCCACAACCTGCCAATCTCACCCAACTCTGCATGCTCAGCCGAAATCTCAGAAGATGCATCCGACCCAGCTGGACTACCAGGTGGCAACTCAAACAAAAACGGATGATCAGGTGAATCAGGCTCAATCTGGTGCACAGGTGAATCAGGCTCCTCAGCCTGAGCTGGTGGTGCTAACTCATCATCATCATCAGGCATCTCATCCTCCTGAGGGTCATCCTCCTCCTCAGGGTCATCATCATCACCCTGCTCAACCTCCTGAGGGTCATCCTCCTCCTCATGGTCATCAGCCTCATCCTCACCCTCGTACTCCTCCTCCTTCTCATCGGAAGAGTACATCATCAATCGTCGTCTCCTACTAGGTGAACCATGTGGTGAAGGGGTAGGTGATCTAGGACGACGATGCAATGATGTGGGCGGCGCCTCAGACAGAAGAGAGTGAGCATCAATCTGTAAAGGTGATGAAGTAGGGCGTACCGACATGCGTGCCGTAGCTCGGTGGGCAAAGCGAGGTGCCACGCGAGCCAAAGCCTGATGAAGAGTAAGCTGCCTCGATGTACCAGGGAGCCCTAGAGAAGATGAGGGTCCCTGCGTGGATGCAGCAGATGGTGCTGAAGTAGAACCTGTCAGTGTCATAGTAGCTGAATGCATGGCAACCTGGTAAGGATCATCAGGGGCCATGGTGAATCGTGCTGGCAATACTGGTGTAGTAAGAATATCCTCAATGACATCAGGCGTATGGGAGGCCATAGTCTGTGACAACGGCGTAGGGTAGGTGTAAGTGTTTCAAAACAACTAAACCGTGAACTCAAAATACCATATCCAAAATCATCATATAATCCCAAATCGTATAAAATCAAGAAAGATCTAAATACCGCATTACTAAAACCATTCTCAAAACAATTAAGTCATATAATTCCTCAAAACACATATAATTCCTCAAAACACATATAATTCCTCAAAACACATATAATTCCTCAAAACGCATCATATCACCAAATCAATAAACCTCAAATCCTCAATTCATCTCAAGAAATCTCAAATCTCTAATCATCTCAAATATCTCATCCCAAGTCACTATCTCATAATACCTCAATAATAACAATGATGCTTCGGCTTGGCGGGCTGGCGGGCAATGGTCGGGGATCGTTTTCTATAAAATTGGTTATAGTTTAGGTGTTTATTTACCTAGTTCTCTATAACCTGGCTCTGATACCAATCTGTAACACCCCCAAAATTTGGTACAGCGGAAGACTCAACAAGCTTTCGGGGCGTTACGGGGATCGGTATCCAAACACAAGACATAAAAGAACGAGATAAAGTAGACAAGATAAAATGCAACCACGCGGGGTTTTAAAGTTTACATTATCCCATAAACATCCAAAGTCAGGCCCAAAAGAAACAAATATAGGTCCACATTAGTTATCAGAGTTTTAGAAATATAGATCCATAACCGGTGCCAAATGCCAAGCCTCCAATCCCAAGCATCCGCAGAGCATCACTTAATTACCTGAGAAAACGTGCTAAAAGTCAGCTTTCGCTGGTGAGATCATAGGTTTAGATTCTTAATTCAATATAGTGGACATGTACGCAAAACGCTTGCTAGCTAGACTAGGGTTCAAACCTCCAACCAAAATAATCCAACCAAATCAAATCATCCCTATAGGTGCACGCTATAGCTCAAATCAATCCAATCAATAGCTTACCTAGCTCAAGTCTAGGCCTCACTCTATAATCAATCCAATAGCTTACCTAGTTCGGGGACTAGGTCTCGCACAACAACCAAATCAATAGCTTACCTAGATCTAGTCTAGGCCTCGCTCTACAACCAAATCAAATAGCTTACCTAGTTCAAGTCTAGGCCTCGCTCTACCTAGTTCTATAAGCATAGCAAGTTTTGAAATTAAAAAGCGATAATAGTCCACATAAAACATTTGCACGTTTCTCACCCCAAGAATTGAAAACAAAGTTCAAGAGTAAAAGTGGGGCTATGACTCACCTCAAGTCCAGAAATCCTCAAAAGAAATAATAGAAGAAAGACGTAAGTAAATCTCAAGCAACTCACGTAACAGCGACTACTGACTCGGCACTTCCTAACAATATTAAACCAGTTTAGAAATCATTTCCTCGAAATTAAATATTCCCATTCCCGAACGTAATTCATTTTACTTTCCAAAATTATCCATTTCTCGAGTTTACTTCATATTCATTGGAAATTCGACGTTTGGTATCCATACGGGTGTAGGGTCGACACAGCACAAACCAAACAGCCACAACAAAGAACGATAATAAGACAGCTACAGGTCTAACGTTAGCCCAATATATTATTTAAATAATTATCGAAGCTTATCAAATCCGTCGATTGGATAACCTCCCATATTTATTTACGTAATATATTGTTCCACAATTATACCCAATCTAAACACCTTGCACATAAATTTCTATTTGGTATATGTCGTAGCCCAATGAATTCCCTATATATATTGTCGAATCGGCCAAAATTCCACGAGACATATAGTAATTCATTGTCCTAAAATATATACCACATCCTATGGGCGTCGTGGGATACGATGCCCATTAATATATCCATTTTATATCGTCAAATCACTCGATCTAGAATAAGTCATTCGATATATAAAATGTTTATATTAACCGTCATATATCCGTGACAACACGAAGTCACAATATAAGGCCCACTTGGACTTTTAAAGACCCAAAAATTCGTATAACTCGATAAGTTTTTTTTTTAGTTTATAATAAAAAAAAATTACGTTTTTAGTTGTTAGTTATTCGACGTAAAGTTCGTCATTATAAATATGTGATTATTAGTTATAATAATATTCCGACATTTATTGCACCATTTTCATAGTGTAATAGCTATCGCTTTATTATTATACGTTTACTCGTGATTGTTTTATTATTAATATACGCATTTATATATATATATGTACGTTTAACACGTCTATATACGTATATAAACGATTATATTCTTAATAATATTATTACGAGTTTTATTTTTAATATCAATCTTTAAAGATTTATCGAGTCATAGAATTTGGTCCAATGTCCGAGTCATGACCCTCGGCTCATAGTCCAAGTCCAAACAATATAATCAAGCCACAATAATAAGTATAATAACTCCGTCCAACCAAACTCAAATCCACGTGCTACAACATGAGGGTCCGACTACGGCACCCGACTAACCTATCTCCGTTATCTAATAACCGTATCACAACGGTCCCCAAATCACTTTCGTCAACACATCTCCAAGTATACTCATAATCACAAGATACCGCAACGCGTCCAAAATGATAAACCAAATGCTCATAATACAATCACAATAAATAAATAATACCAAGCAACATATATTGTCCGAAACCAAATATGCAACGGGTTGAGTTACCAATTCAACCCGGGTCAATCATAAGCTCAATACATAAAACGGAGCCACACCCGAGACTAAAGAGTCTCGGCTAGCTCCGTGAGCTCAACGAACCAAAACAGCCCCCTTGGGGTGTTCGGCCACAATACCAACGACCACAAGGGTCAAAAGACATAAACAATGACCCATTCGACCGGACCCAAGGGGGTCACGGTCTTGCTCACACCGAGCCATGCCAAACCAAACGGACCCTTAGGGTCTCGATAACCATCAAACCACAACAATCAAGATGAAGTGGGGAGGGTTCCCATAGCCCTCGGCTCAACACAATAACCATGAAAACTAACTCCGAGACCTCGAGGGTCTCGGTTACGCTCAACCCGAGCATCGAACCAACCAAGAAAACCATCAAAATGATAACTAATATCACGAATCCACAACCGAATCTGAGGTTAAACAAACCGAGAGCACCAACTCTCGGGTTCACTTCGACCCATCGAAAAATAGATAACAACCCGGATACCAAACGCGTTTTAGATCTTGTTCTTATCAAAAACCCACTAATATTTCGTGTGGTAACCCATAAACAAAACGAATCTCTTAAAACTCGTGACCCAATGGTCACGTTTTCGCCAAGAAACACGAGTAGGAAACTCGTCTCACCTTCGATTCTTCAAGAAAACAACTTGGTAACCTCCAAACAATAAAAGGATGATGACTTTGGTGATTTAACGTGATGGTTTGAGGGGGTATTTGAGCGCGTGTAGTAGTGGATCGAAAAGGAAATGAGATGGGGAATAGTTTGGTGGTGGTGGTGTAGTCGTGGGTGAGGCGGTGGAGCGACTGTGGCGGCGGCGGCTCAAGGTGCTAGGGTTTTGAGATGGGGAGTATGGGAGGATGAAGGAGAGAGAGAGAGATGGTGTTTGTATGTTTTTGTGTGTGTGTGGTGTGGGGTGTTGGTTAAAACCGGACCACAAGGACGATTTTTTTTTTTTTTTTTTTAAAGAAAATAAATTTTGTTTTTATAATTATTAGTGAGTATGGAGTGTGTTGTGGGCTAAGTAGCCCCGAGTAACACACGGGCCAAACCCGAAACCTTTAATAACCGATTCACTTTCCAACCGAACCCGTTTCAAAATAATAAAACATCCGAATTCCGTAAAATATAAATAAATTGTTAGGTCAACCTAGTGCCGGAGTCAAAGTAGTGCCAACAATAACGATCTCAAAATAAATCATCACGAACGAAACGAAACAAACCATAATTAAATAACTAATTCCCATAAACATTGTACGATTAAAAATCAAGTACCAACATTTGTAAAATATCTCGTCACAATAAATTTTCAGAAATTCCATGTTTATTACATAAATGTAATGCGGGTTTTTATAAAACGGCTCCCTATTTTGCCAGTTGTCACAGCTAGCTCCACCAATTGTTTCGACAACTCTTCCAGTTCGGTGGGTGCAAGTTGTCACACCCCCAAAATCGGGTCCAGCGGAAGCATACATGTAGCTGGGATGTAACTCAATTGGTATTACAACACTAGTTCAAAAATAGTTTGCACTTGAATCATTTAGAATAGAATAGTTAAATCAAAATGTTGATTTTTACATTGTTAAAAGTAGTGCGGAAGTAGGCCATTAAAATAGTTAAAACGGTCCCCAAATGATTAAATCAGAGTCTTCTATGACCATGCCCTGCCCTGCCAAAACCTCCTGTAGCGAGCCATTGATTAATACCTGAAAATACATGCTAAAGTGTCAACACGAGGTTGGTGAGTTCATAGAGTCTTGTGAAAAAGAATGTAATGCATATGTATGAAGGTATCCTAGCAAAGGCATCGTAAATCCACTCAGTTGCAAGTCCCGCCATAAGAGACTTGTAACCTGTGTGTTTACAACCCACTGCCAAATGTAATAAGTTTGTAATAAATCAATCGTAAGGTTGTTGCAAAGGCATTGTAATTCCGTAGTAATAGTGGTGGAAAAGTATCGTAATTCCATAAGTAATTTTCGTATGTACAATAGCCATGGTGATGTCACTACAAAATGAATCTGACCATAAGCAAAACGCATAAAATGAATATTGATTGCACTAAGTTCAAGGCACCGAAAAGGTTTTCTAGCTATCTGTAGGAGGTTACGCTCCCAAGTAATTGTAGGTAATCAAACATACCCATGTAATTGTAGGTAATCAAACATACCCATGAAATTATAGGTAATCAAACATACCCATGAAATTGTAGGTAATCAAACATACCCATGAAATTGTAGCTACCGGTCCTTAACTTAGGCAATCTTAGGAAATCGGTAAATAGTTTAACTTTATGCACTCATGTCCATGAGTAAATAGCAAGTATGTAGCAAGTGAATCGTTTTGTACTCGGATAATCAAACAAGTATTTAGATAAAGCTGAAAATGTTTGAGTAATCAACCATATAAAGCAAGTAATGCGTTTAAGTAAAACGAACATGTATTCTCCCCCAAAGAGTTTGCAAAACAATTTAAAAGAGTAGGGGCTATGACTCACCTGATATGATGGTACCATGAACATGTAATGAGCTGAAAAACAAGGCGCGCACACTAGCCGCAACCTAATATGAATGATGTACGATCTACTTTAGATCATGAAATGATGTTATGAATGTCCATGCACATGTTCCTATACCACTCTTAACTTGAAAAATACTTGTTGTTATCAAAATATATATTCCAAGACTTAGGAAAAATATGGCTATTAGAAAAATAAAACTAGTTGCAATATATATACTTATATATATATCGTAAGTTTCCATGTTAGTGTTGAAATCCTCGGGTTGAAATCCTTGAAATAACGCCTCGTAGTGATAAAATATACTTGTAATAACTAATACTTCATTAGTTATAAAATTGGGTACTTGGTATTATTTTTAGAATCTAGAGTTGCTACGTAGTTTTGGCGTTAATATTTATAAAAGCTGTCAAACTAAAATGAGTTTTGCCGATATTCAAACGTGAATATCTTTGTCGTTATTAGTCCGTTTTACTTGTTCTTTATATCCACGGTTACGTCTTAGTATGTAGTAATATATTTTGGAAAGCTCGGCTCCTCCGGGTTAAGTCTAAAGCCTCTTTTTGTCCGATGAAAAAAGTCCATCAGCATGTATTTTTCCGGAAAATAGTTTTCGTCGTTAATATTGAAAAATTCATATCTCCTTCGTTATAAACTCTTTTTAATCCGTTCTTTCGCCTACGGCTTTGTTTTTGAAAGTATTTTCTAAAAATTTTGCCAAAGTTTCCTTTATGTTTACTGATTTTCCAGAATTTACAAAAGTGGGACAGTAGGTTTATATACTTGTTACAAATCCATTTCCAAGGTTCAAAACTAGTTTCTACTTCAACCAAATCTCTTGCAAACACCACAAAGCTATACTAATCCTACCATACACCTTCTTAGGGTGCCATGGGTTCCTAATGACTAGTAATCAAGTTAATTTAACAAAGGAACACCTAAATCAAAATCTAGGGTTTGTATGTTCAAAAAGTTAACAAAAATAAAGTGGTATAACTAGTTTGTGCATGAAATTAAGCATGAATACTATAAGATACATGTGTTAATTAGATAAAAACATGAAAATAAATTTGATAACTCACTTTGAAATAATAGGTGGTGAGATGATGAGAAACCTTGGATTACTTGTGTTTTTGTTGCATGAATCTTGATTAGAATGATGAAATGAACAACTTTGATGCTTTGTACTTTGAAAAATAATGGTTTGATCATGGAGATCAATGTTGGGTCATGGATATGGAGTGGAGAAGGAAGAAGATGAAAACTTTTTGGCTTATGAAAAGTTAGATTATGATTCTAGGAAATAGTTATGGTTTTACTTTGGAGGTTTATAGTATTATAAGTATACATAAGTCATAAGGTTGAAAAGCATGTACATGGTGTCTAGGGATGTGCTCAAGGCCGGTTTTCAATGTGAAAAGAAGTAGAAAAATCGGTTTTGATCACTTAGAAAATGTAGTGTATTATTAGGTGTAGTTTAGTGTAAATATTAGTTATAATCGGGTACTGGGTTTGCTAGAAATATATATTAACGAAGTTAACTGGGACAAAATAAAGTCATAAGAATGATAAAAATATGTTGGGTACAAGTACTGAGTGTTCGGGTGATTATTGATTAGTTTTCACGAAAACCGTCGTAATATTCATAAGCTCACGTTATAAATAAAATAAATTTCCAAAATACTGGGTAAATGAATGTAATAACTTTTATGATGATAAAATGGATATAAAAATATGTTGGGACCATTGTGGGAATATTTAGATATATTCATCGTGTATAAACCGGGTGTTAACGTTTATTATAAATACTTATAAGGAAAACGTTAAATGTATCCAATATATAAATTTGAAAATCCTAAGAGTGGTATAACATGTAAATGCTGTTATGATGATATGCAGACTGTCTCTAGTCCGTATGCAGTGTCCTTAACACTAATGAAATGAATTCGCACCTAAACCCATACGGTTACGCGAATTTGAATACCCGTAAACTAAATTTACGATGAAATGTGTAATGCAAGTGAATAGTGAAAACTTTTCCCACAATGAATAGTGTTTAGTGAATAGTAAATTTTCTGAATGCTTCTCGGAATGTCAAACAGACACAAAAAATGATGAATAGTAAACTGATGAATAGTGTTTTGATGAATAGTGTTTGATGAATAGTGTTTTTCCAAAGTTCGGGAAATGACCTGAAATGACTTGAAATGGTGAGTTGTGACAGTCTTCCCCTCTAAAAGGAACTTCGTCTTCCGAAGTTCAGTTTATGTTGGTTTCTGATAACATATTGGTGAAAAGTGATGATATTTGAGAATTCCAGCGAACTCTAACGATAGGAATTCGACTTTGCTTCAATTGTTCGACCTAACTGTCCATGATTTCTAGTTGTTCTCCTGCAAGGTTTATGTTTGACTTTGGGTTGGATTCCTTTCCAAATGGGATTGTGAGTGACTCATCTGAAAGTCATTTATGGGGATCTGAAAATGTGAAATATGTTCGTGTAATCCTGTTGTTCTCTGGCAATGTTCAAATCTAACGGCCACTAGACCTACTCTGTCTGAAATATTACATGGTTCAGTGTATCTCGGGTTTAACTTTCCAAGTTTTCTGAATGATATCATGCCTTTCCTAGGCAGAACTTTCAGCATAACTCTGCCTAACAACATGAAGTTTTAATGGTTTACAACTTATTGAACTTGTAACTGATTCTTGACTTGTAGGAAATTTCTGGTTATTTCATGAATACTTACTGGACTAGTGAGTTGGGTTTTTCCAAATTTCGATCCGTCAATGAATGTTGGCACTTCGACCATAGGGTGCCCCAAATGATGTAGTCTCTACGCTCGCGCGATAACTATAGTTGCTACTGAATTTGATTTATGGTAATTGGTTAGTCCAACCATTTCTTGAGTCAATCACTCATGCTCTGAGCATATCTCCCTATGTTTGAATCGTTCTCTAATTCTGACCATTGGTCTGCGGATGATAGGTGGTGTGGTTCCAAAGAAATCTTGATGTAATCGCTAGGTGTTTGAGGTGAATTAAATTTCTCTATTAGAAATAATTTAAATGGATATCATGAATCTTGTAGAAAACTTACAAGGTTAAGTCCGTCAAAGGGGTGTTGTTGAAAATAATAGATTAGGATAAGGTTGTGATCCTCTGCAGGATGTCATGAATCGAGTCTTTCTCCACTTACGATGCTTAGTCTCCATTACTAAGATTTTCCCCAAGCTCTATGTAGTCAATTCACAAAATCCTAAAATGTATAAGTGATGTAATATAGTGATTGGTTTACCAAAGATCGATGTTTAAAATTTCTTAGCATCCAGTAGTTTGTAAAAAGATTAACCAAAAGGAATTTGCTTATCAAAATACGTGCCTCGGAAAAGTATTTCTTACAAGATATATGTTTTGTATAACTGTAGTTTGGAGAAAAATCCATTTAAAAGTGAAAGTATTAAGAGGATAAAATAGCCAGGTAGGTATGTCTGCACAAATGCATTGATGTCTAACATGTTTGGATAAAGTCTATTGGTGAGGACATGTTCAATCTATAGTCTCGGTTAAGAGGTTGGATTTATCTCTATGGTGTTGCTTAGTGAGCACTCGTATCGAAAATAATCCTGTAATTCAGTCAAGCCAATACTTTCCAGATAATAGAATTTTGGCGATCAGGCCAGTGATAGTGGTTCGAATGGTTTTATGATATCTTGAGGTTTCTGTTGAGTTTTGAATGATCTTAATGTACCAAGGGATTCTCCTTATAGATGGTATGGAAAGTCTTTCCTAGGGAGGTCATTGATAATATCCACTTATCAATATTGGGAATAGTGAGTGATGAGTGACATCGGAATCTATAGAGTGTAAGCTAATTCCTTATATATATGGGGATGGGGAAAGGAAATGATAGTGATGGTGAGAAGGGAAGAGACTGCGACAACTGCGACAAAATGATATTGTGATAAAAGAAAATACTGTAATGTAAGTGTATCGTGCATAGACGTGAATGTTCATGAGATGAAATGATCAATTGACATGCTTCTAAGCGGCGGTTCACGAGGTGATAAAAAGTATGAATGTTCTGACAATGAGGGTATACACACACATGCATGAAACATTTGAAAAATGAGTAAAGGATTCAATCCAGACAGAATTTTATTATAACCATTCTCAGTGTTGCAAAATTCATTTCTGGGTCAGACATAGGTGGTCAGCCTATATCTCACTATCCCGGGTTGAATATAGATGACCAGTCTATATTCCACCGAGGTTCCCTGAATTTTGAAATACTCAGCTCAGTCATACTAAGACTATGTCCTTCACAAATACCAAGGCGTTCTGAAAGACAAAAGTAAGTGACCAAACACGAGGTCAAATGATGAAACTATGCAAGTAAACACATAATGCGGTGACATATACGATACGTGAACATGCTTATATGAAAGACAATTATAGTAATCAACTATAATAAATGAATATAATATATCAGATAATGAGACACAAATCTCATTACCTATGTCAGCAACTAACCACAAATGAGGCTTCAGCTTGGCAGGCAGGCACGTGACGGTCATAGGGTTAAGTTTTCTTGAAAGTAGCTATAGTCTAGGTTTTAAAAACACTTAGTTCGCTATAGCCAAAGCTCTGGTACCAATCTGTCACACCCCCAAAATCGGGTCCAGCGGAAGCATACATGTAGCTGGGGTGTAACTCAATTGGTATTACAACACTAGTTCAAAAATAGTTTGCACTTGAATCATTTAGAATAGAATAGTTAAATCAAAATGTTGATTTTTACATTGTTAAAAGTAGTGCGGAAGTAGGCCATTAAAATAGTTAAAATGGTCCCCAAATGATTAAATCAGAGTCTTCTATGACCATGCCCTGCCCTGCCAAAACCTCCTGTAGCGAGCCATTGATTAATACCTGAAAATACATGCTAAAGTGTCAACACGAGGTTGGTGAGTTCATAGAGTCTTGTGAAAAAGAATGTAATGCATATGTATGAAGGTATCCCAGCAAAGGCATCGTAAATCCACTCAGTTGCAAGTCCCGCCATAAGAGACTTGTAACCTGTGTGTTTACAACCCACTGCCAAATGTAATAAGTTTGTAATAAATCAATCGTAAGGTTGTTGCAAAGGCATTGTAATTCCGTAGTAATAGTGGTGGAAAAGTATCGTAATTCCATAAGTAATTTTCGTATGTGCAATAGCCATGGCGATGTCGCCACAAAATGAATCTGACCATAAGCAAAACGCATAAAATGAATATTGATTGCACTAAGTTCAAGGCACCGAAAAGGTTTTCTAGCTATCTGTAGGAGGTTACGCTCCCAAGTAATTGTAGGTAATCAAACATACCCATGTAATTGTAGGTAATCAAACATACCCATGAAATTGTAGGTAATCAAACATACCCATGAAATTGTAGGTAATCAAACATACCCATGAAATTGTAGGTAATCAAACATACCCATGAAATTGTAGCTACCGGTCCTTAACTTAGGCAATCTTAGGAAATCGGTAAATAGTTTAACTTTATGCACTCATGTCCATGAGTAAATAGCAAGTATGTAGCAAGTGAATCGTTTTGTACTCGGATAATCAAACAAGTATTTAGATAAAGCTGAAAATGTTTGAGTAATCAACCATATAAAGCAAGTAATGCGTTTAAGTAAAACGAACATGTATTCTCCCCCAAAGAGTTTGCAAAACAATTTGAAAGAGTAGGGGCTATGACTCACCTGATATGATGGTACCATGAACATGTAATGAGCTGAAAAACAAGGCGCGCACACTAGCCGCAACCTAATATGAATGATGTACGATCTACTTTAGATCATGAAATGATGTTATGAATGTCCATGCACATGTTCCTATACCACTCTTAACTTGAAAAATACTTGTTGTTATCAAAATATATATTCCAAGACTTAGGAAAAATATGGCTATTAGAAAAATAAAACTAGTTGCAATATATATACTTATATATATATCGTAAGTTTCCATGTTAGTGTTGAAATCCTCGGGTTGAAATCCTTGAAATAACGCCTCGTAGTGATAAAATATACTTGTAATAACTAATACTTCATTAGTTATAAAATTGGGTACTTGGTATTATTTTTAGAATCTAGAGTTGCTACGTAGTTTTGGCGTTAATATTTATAAAAGCTGTCAAACTAAAATGAGTTTTGCCGATATTCAAACGTGAATATCTTTGTCGTTATTAGTCCGTTTTACTTGTTCTTTATATCCACGGTTACGTCTTAGTATGTAGTAATATATTTTGGAAAGCTCGGCTCCTCCGGGTTACGTCTAAAGCCTCTTTTTGTCCGATGAAAAAAGTCCATCAGCATGTATTTTTCCGGAAAATAGTTTTCGTCGTTAATATTGAAAAATTCATATCTCCTTCGTTATAAACTCTTTTTAATCCGTTCTTTCGCCTACGGCTTTGTTTTTGAAAGTATTTTCTAAAAAATTTGCCAAAGTTTCCTTTATGTTTACTGATTTTCCAGAATTTACAAAAGTGGGACAGTAGGTTTATATACTTGTTACAAATCCATTTCCAAGGTTCAAAACTAGTTTCTACTTCAACCAAATCTCTTGCAAACACCACAAAGCTATACTAATCCTACCATACACCTTCTTAGGGTGCCATGGGTTCCTAATGACTAGTAATCAAGTTAATTTAACAAAGGAACACCTAAATCAAAATCTAGGGTTTGTATGTTCAAAAAGTTAACAAAAATAAAGTGGTATAACTAGTTTGTGCATGAAATTAAGCATGAATACTATAAGATACATGTGTTAATTAGATAAAAACATGAAAATAAATTTGATAACTCACTTTGAAATAATAGGTGGTGAGATGATGAGAAACCTTGGATTACTTGTGTTTTTGTTGCATGAATCTTGATTAGAATGATGAAATGAACAACTTTGATGCTTTGTACTTTGAAAAATAATGGTTTGATCATGGAGATCAATGTTGGGTCGTGGATATGGAGTGGAGAAGGAAGAAGATGAAAACTTTTTGGCTTATGAAAAGTTAGATTATGATTCTAGGAAATAGTTATGGTTTTACTTTGGAGGTTTATAGTATTATAATTTATAAGTATACATAAGTCATAAGGTTGAAAAGCATGTACATGGTGTCTAGGGATGTGCTCAAGGCCGGTTTTCAATGTGAAAAGAAGTAGAAAAATCGGTTTTGATCACTTAGAAAATGTAGTGTATTATTAGGTGTAGTTTAGTGTAAATATTAGTTATAATCGGGTACTGGGTTTGCTAGAAATATATATTAACGAAGTTAACTGGGACAAAATAAAGTCATAAGAATGATAAAAATATGTTGGGTACAAGTACTGAGTGTTCGGGTGATTATTGATTAGTTTTCACGAAAACCGTCGTAATATTCATAAGCTCACGTTATAAATAAAATAAATTTCCAAAATACTGGGTAAATGAATGTAATAACTTTTATGATGATAAAATGGATATAAAAATATGTTGGGACCATTGTGGGAATATTTAGATATATTCATCGTGTATAAACCGGGTGTTAACGTTTATTATAAATACTTATAAGGAAAACGTTAAATGTATCCAATATATAAATTTGAAAATCCTAAGAGTGGTATAACATGTAAATGCTGTTATGATGATATGCAGACTGTCTCTAGTCCGTATGCAGTGTCCTTAACACTAATGAAATGAATTCGCACCTAAACCCATACGGTTACGCGAATTTGAATACCCGTAAACTAAATTTACGATGAAATGTGTAATGCAAGTGAATAGTGAAAACTTTTCCCACAATGAATAGTGTTTAGTGAATAGTAAATTTTCTGAATGCTTCTCGGAATATCAAACAGACACAAAAAATGATGAATAGTAAACTGATGAATAGTGTTTTGATGAATAGTGTTTGATGAATAGTGTTTTTCCAAAGTTCGGGAAATGACCTGAAATGACTTGAAATGGTGAGTTGTGACACAAGTCGATAAGGCGCTCGTGCTACAGGTGCAACACCAGGTATCAACTCAATCTTAAACTCTACTTGTCTAGTAGGCGGGATTCCCGGTAAATCATCGGGAAATACATCAGGAAAATCACGGACTATAGGCACATCTCCAACGCACCTTTCCTTCTTCTTCTTCCCTCCTTTCTCAGAGATTTGAGCTAAGAAAAGGCAACATCCTTTTTCCATTAGCTTCGGTAACTTAGTTCAAGAAATGACCGCTAATCGGGATGGGCTCCTCGACCCTTTTCGATCTCCTTGTAAATTTAGAATCTCCTTTCCGTAAGGCACACGCACAATCTTCTCATCGCAAAGTATGTGAGCACGATACTTCGACAACCAATCCATACCAATGATTACATCGAAACTTCCTAACATGACGGGTAGAAGATCTATGTTGAAAGGGTGATTCAAGAAATTTAACGTGCAACCGCGAATGATAGTCTTAATCCTCTTTATGTTTCCATTAGCTAACTCTACATCATACCCA
This sequence comes from Artemisia argyi, assembly GCA_030686995.1. NCBI lineage: Eukaryota > Viridiplantae > Streptophyta > Magnoliopsida > Asterales > Asteraceae > Artemisia > Artemisia argyi. The sequence goes on from CM060685.1 coordinate 212,666,526, forward strand.
ATTCCTAAGGCCATCGGGGTTTCTCTAGTAAGGTGCAAACGTAGTGGACACAAAACTTCTATCGGCACCAGTATCAAATAGTATGGAAGCATAACGGTTATTGAGAAGGAACGTACCAGTAACAACGTTCGGATCTTCTCATCTCTCGTTCCCAAGTGCATACACTCTTCCATGAGCGGCTCCAGCTTCCACACGTTGGTCCCCATTATCTTGTCGTCCACGGTTTCCTCCAGCTCCACGGTTTCCATGATTGTACCCATTACCACCCGATCCTTGATTTCCTCAGTTCCACGATTCCCTACACTCATTCCTATAATGTCCCTTCTTTCCACATCCATAACAAGTAACATTTGCTTTACTCATAGTTTCAGGAGCAGCTTGAACCATAGCAAGAGGTCGAGCCCTACAATCCTGTTAGGTTATCCTAGTGCCGGAGTAAATAAATATTGTCGAACTCATAAAATCAAGACATAAAATTTCTGTTAGGTTATCCTAGTGCCGGAGTCAACGTAGTACCAAATGAGAATTTCAAAATAAATCACCAAGTATATTTCCATATCAAATCATTAAATAAATCTCAAATCCCATAACGATTTTAAATATAATCAACCATAAAATAGGTCTTACAAGCTCGTTACAAATAAAATTCCAAATAAAAATTTATAAACGAACTTTAACGTAATGCGGGTTTTCAAAAATGGCTCCCTAATTTGCCGGTTGTCACAATTCTACATATTAATATTGTCATGTTGATTGTAAAACAAGAGGATAATGTATTATGAGGCCAATCAATCTTTCAGTTTTGATTATATAAGCTACTCATTTATTAAAATAAATGGGATATGTTATAAAGACCTCCAAAAACTACAAGTGATACCTCTCCATGTTTATATTATAAAACTGTAAAACGAAAAGTGCGGAATAAAAAATATAAAGTTTAACAAGTCAAAAGTATTAAACTGATAAAAAGTATGAAACAATGAAACTGGTAAAAAATTGTGTTGTACTGTAAACAAATAATAAAAAATGTGAATGTTGTACTTTATTGTATTTATTGGTGAGCCTAAACGGTACCAATAAGACCCAAATTAATCAAATCCCACAAATTAATCAATTTCCCTCTACTTTTCCCCCAAATCAAAAACCCAAACCCTAACTTTTCAATCTCACAAAATTAACCTTCAATTCGTAAAAAGTTGACATTTTTATGTAATATCTCCAATCTTTTCACAAAACCCATCTTTTATTTCCATCAATTTCATCAATTTATTAAAAATAAAAAAATTGATTTTTATTGTTTTTTTTTTGTTGCAGGTGAGATTGATAATTATGGGTAGTGAGGATGAATCAGATAGTCGTACTACTTGGGATTTTTATGTATTCTGTTACTGATTCTATGCTACAGTCAATTGAGCCATCAGGAGACCAAATGATGGGACATTACATGGTTGCAATACAGACTATGTAGGCGCTATTTCTTTCGGCTATCGTGGATAGTCTACGAGGTTTCTTTCTGTAGGCGCTATTTCTGCTATCGAGGATAGTCTACGAGGTTTCTTTCTGTACTTTCCACTACAAGTGATAATATGGGTGGTTGGGTCAAAACCGTGCCTTTTGTCCACTTCCACGTGTGCTTCAACCAGTTTGACCCATTTGACCCGTTTGAGATTTACTTATAACACAAATGGGTGCCTCTGTTTCTTGGCTGGTAGACTATTTGTGGTTAATGGTGCAGGCAATGCTGGAAAAGCACTTGCTTATGGAGCAAAAGTTAATGGTGCAAGGATTGTGATACACAATGGGACCTACGGTTAGATTCTACTACCGTTCATGATACCATTCCTAGTACTCGTACTTGATTATCTGTTTATTGTGTTTTTTGAGCAGATGCATAAATTTGACTATGCTTATCTACCAAGTCTAGGGGTGAAATAAGGTCTTTTCAGTAAGGAGTTTCAGATTGTTTAGTTTGAACTGGTTATTGTTGGTGTATTCAGAATCATAAGTACGGGTGAAATGAGCTATTTTGGATAAGTTGATCTTCTGGCTATGAGTATAAGCTGTTTAACTTAGTAATGCCAAACATCCCTTGTTGCGTTTTGATATGATTATAGGCTCATTTGATGGTGAACTAAGCAGCAGCTATAAGTAATAGTTTCCGAGTTGCCTATTCATACAGCATATCCGATTTTGATTATTTTATGTCTTAAATCCCTAACTAGCTGATTGCCGAAAACTTAAACAAATGCAATATCTGATTATCTGGTTTCGTTACTGTAGAAGCCTATCTACACACTTTTTGCAGCATTGCCTTCTGTTATAGCAATTGCTTATTTTATGAAAGCATAAGCAGTTTTAATAAGCATTACCAAACATCACCTGAAGTCAATGTAATCATAGAAGTATTGATGTTGTATATTATGAATCCTTCTTACATAAAGGGAAATTTATATATTTCTTTAGGACAACGAGGGCTATTGTTTTCTTGATTAATCCAGTCCATATTACATGGGAAGGTGATCGGTAACACTTTATTTTTCCCGAAAAGGTTTTTCATTCTATGTCATTTTCTAGACCAACATGGGAAGGTGGTCAGTACGACAGAGATGAACAAAGTCGATTGGCTGCTCTTCGATCAGCAATGGAATTAGGAGCTGATCATATTGATGTTGAGCTTAAGGTTTTCTTCTTCTTGACATAAAATCGGTTTCTTTGTGTCATGGGCCCGTCTACTATTATTAGTGTTCAGACATAGTAAATTCCCGTTATACTATCAAACATAATATTTCTATCAGATTTCTCATTTTAGTTGCTCAAATGCAGGCCGTTGATGATTTCAACAATTTAATCCATGGAGACAAGACTACAAAGTGCAAACTCATAGTTTCTTCTCATAATTATCAAAATACTCATTTGAAAGTGCAAGCTTGGGAGCCTTGTGGCCAAAATACAGTCAACAGGAGCTGACATTGTCAAGTTTGCAACAACCGCTGTAGATATAACTGATGTAGCACGTACTTACGTAACTTTCTCTTTGCATACAATTCATTGAAAGGTGGCTTTATTGTACCGGTTGGTTCATTTAAAAACTCCTATATAAAATAAAGTTGACATTTTTTTATTAAAAGTAATCATATCGACAGTCGGGTAACTTGGTACCGAATGCCCAAACGGCATACAAAGCCATATTTTATTGAGTCAAATGTTATATAAAAGTACAATGACTCAGGGCACACATGTGGAAGTGCGTTGATATTTTAAGAAAAAAAACCCCTTATTTTCTACCTATTCAAATAAGTAAAATGTATCATTATTGTTTGCAGTTGTACCATTCCTCACAAAGAATCTTTACTTCAATGTTGTGATGAGGTTGATCTGGTTGCAAAGGTAATTTTCATTGTCATAAGAAGCTTTACTATCAAAAAATATGCAGACAATAATAAAAGTATGACGTTTAATGTATTGTGTTATTGATTGTATGTTACAGTCAATAGGAGCGGTCAATTGTGCCATTAGGAGACCAAATGATGGGACGTTATATGGGTGTAATACAGACTATGTAGGCGCTATTTCTGCTATCGTGGAAAGTCTATGAGATTACTTTCTATACTTCCTAAGAAGTAATAATATGGGCGGTTGGGTCAAAACAGTGCCTTTTGTTCACTTATAAAAGTTTCATATGATTTTACATGTTACTTTCTGCCCGTTCGACCCATTTGACCCATTTGAGATTCACTTAAAGCACAAATTGTTGCAACTGCCTGCATGTTTAGGTGTTCAAAATGGTGCAACAGGATCACCCTTGGCTGGTAGACTATTTGTGGTTATTGGTGCTGGCGGTGCTCGAAAAGCTCTTGCTCATGGAGAAAAAGCGAAGGGTGCAAGAATTGTGATAGCCAATTGGACTTACGGTTAGATTCAACTATCATTCACATAAATGGGACATTTTGGGTTGTGTTCTGTCTCAAATAGGTCAAACTAAATTTTTGCTAAAGGAAAGTGATAAAATGCATCCCACGGGTTGAAGAGCATCCTAAAGCTATATTTACTGCACACAGCCTCCTACATGATGTTATTAAAGAATGTAATACTACTATTGTAATGAACACATTGATTAGATGTTTTCTTGTGCGGCTTTTGACCAACCATCATGGTTTGAGGGTTGATTCTGCGGATCAACACAAACATTAACTACTAAGAGAAGGTTTTATATTGTATCATCATACATATTTTTAAACCAACCAAAACATGAAAGGCTAATCCACCTCGAACGATTGTTATTGATTCATATCGATAACTGATAATTAACATGAAAAGTTATAAAGGTACATAACCACAGATTAGTTAACTAACGGGTTGATATTCAACACTAACATGGTCGTTGTCGAAGCAGCCTTCATAATTAAACCTTCATTATTATTCTTTCCATCATTCAACCAAACTTCAAAAGTTTACTTTTTAACCTCTTTTCTAGTTAGCACCATTTTCGCCTCTTTTACCTCCGATGGCAGAACCGAATGACCCGGTAAACTCGTAAATGAAGCACCAATTTCAGCAAAACCGACAACAGGAACAAACACCGAAACCTCTGTCCATATAATTTTTTTTTTTTTTTAAATTTAGAACTGCCACTCGTCTTCTTGTAAACTCTTGGCAGACTTTACCATATCAGCAAAACTTGGGTTCTTCTGTGCCAATGATATATAGACTGCAAAATCAACAAAAAATGTTACATAAGACTAATTAATGAGATTAATATAATATAGTTGTGACAAAAATGGGTGAGCATGCACGTCATCTAACTAATGGCTGAAAAAGCATTTAGATGAAAGCAACTAATTTCTATAATTATCACAATTATATATACAATTAGGTACTGTTTGGTAATTTATGTTGAATCAATTCAAACTTTTTAATGTTAATCCAAATAGCAACTATACTTCAGTGATAATATACATTAACTACGAACTATTTTGTGGGTCGCTTGCATTTTAAGTAATGTGTTCAATTTTATTTCGGCAAAAGAATAAATCTGATTAAAAGAATGAGAATAAAAGTAGACCTCACAAATAGAATTGGTGGTTAAATTGGTTATATTCTCCTCTCCATTTAAATAGTACTCAAGAGTGGCTTTCTTTGCATCTTCGGTTTGTTGTTGCCGAATGTCATCATAAGGAGAAATATGGCCTCCGTCTTCAAAATCGTATCACCTAAAACAATAAACAACGATAAAATACAACAAACTCTATCTATTTCAATCTATAATCTATAGAGTTTCACCTTGTTTCTTGAGCTTTTTTTGTTGCAATCATTTTCACAAAAACCAATTATTCAACACAAACACAAATACTTTAACAGTAACACGTCTCAGACACATGGTGTGTTTCCATAACATAATAGACTTTATTCAAAACGCCTAGCCAAACACCCCATTAAGTTGTGACAGACAAATATTGATCATGTGAGATTTACATATCAATAAACCAGAGGTATCTCAGGTCAGCCAACCCACACCAAAAGCTACCCATTTTAACCTCCCAGATGTACCTAAGCCACCTGGCCGTCCGTTTTGCTACCTCTTAAATAGGTTACATGTGCCACAACCAAATCACAATAACATTCACATTTTGGCCCAACCAAAATAACTCTATGAATATTATTGGTCAAATTTGTAGACAATTAAATTCCAACATAAATCGGTTAATGTGAGTCATGTTTAAAACGTATTTGCTATAATGTGTCTACTTTCAAATAATCTGATATGAAACATGACAAATGGTTTGAGTGTCTCAAACTGTACAAAAGTAATCCAATATATTTTCTTAATGCATATATATGTATGTATTAAACTGTATAGACAATACACGTAATTATCGTTGGAAAAAAAGTACATAATTCCTTTAGATGCTCGGGCACCCTATAATCCTTCAATTTGGTCTGATGAGAGTAAATTTAATTAAGTAAACAACTACTAAACAGAAAAGAGTAACTAACAATAACTCATAACTATGAACAATACCACATATGATAATGACCGGCTAGAACGTAAACCCGCAATCTCTCAGATGAATGTCATTTGGCTGGTAGAAGATATATGTGACGAAAAAACCCATATGGCGACACAAGTTTTAGCGTTTACCTATGTCTGCCAGCCTTATATGTTAAAACTAAGGCGGACTCGATATATGCTACATATTAAGTTAAGGATAAAGGACTAAAGAGTACACCCAACAGCAAGTATCATTCCTAACAAATGCCAACGTGTTGTAAGCTTAACGTATGAATTATTAATGTACAGACAACTAAATTACAATTGGGTTAAACGAATAGTTTAATACAGTTCTAAAATTCTTAAACTTGACATTTATTCTCATGATTTTCTGAGACATGTTGTATATGTTTTAAATCGTAAACTCTCTAATGAAAACTACTTATTTGTGGTGTGTGCTTAGTTTCAAAGCATATAAGAAATCCAATAAGCTAAAATAAACCATAAAAAAAGTAACTTTATTTGCCATCTCTAATGAAATTCATCAACCATGTTTATTATTTAGTAAACATGAAAGTATAAGGACAGATACAATGTTGTATCTTAAAAACATGAGTTTCATTGGGGATTAATATCGAACACTTGGTGGTCATCTAAATTAAAGTGGCCAAACACTTAAATACTAAAATCAAGCATAATCAACAATCACTTGTTATGTTAATTAGTTTGATAGCATATTCTAGGTGACTAATTTACCTCTTGTTTGTGATTCGTGATATGTTTTTTTTTATTGACATGATCCATATGAATAGGATGTATTGAGATTTTAGGTTTAGATAATGGACTGTCAATACAAAAATTGGTCCCCACACTTCAAAAACATCTGAGAATTTAAATTAACCTCACCTAATTTGATTGTTTCATCACCTGGCCTTGTTGCATCACCTGCGAGGCGGCGAGTAATTCAACATCAAATTTTAATTCGAAAACCTGGTTGGATTTGGTAAACTTGTTAAAAAGAAGACGGCATTCTTTTTGTTTATTATGTTTTTTGGACGGAATAGGAGTCGTTTTTTTAGGTTACATTTGTGTTTTTTGGATTTGTGTCGACAGCCAAATTCCGGTTTTGTTTTTTCTTAATTTTCAGTTTTGACCCCTAAGTCTTGTAGATGACTCCGTGTTTTTAAAGTTCTAATTTTTTATAGTTTTGACACATATTTTTTAACTCAAAATTTCTTAAAAAACGAATTTACAAATATTATTGCTAAATAGGGAGTATTTAAGATTTTTTAATCGGAAAAAATTTCAAATTAAAAAAATATTACTAAATAAGGAATGAATTGATTTTTTTGAAATGGAAAAATTCCAATAGGGGTTTTATTTAATTATATAAAAGATGCCCGCGCATGCGCGGGGTTTTTTTTTTTAATTTTATGAATCATATATTTTTATTTATTAAAAAACAAATAATTTAATCTTCGTTTTGTTTGATTTATGATGTTTAATTATAGTTTTTATTATTAAAGATAATTATTTAAAAATTTTAATCCTATTATTAATTGCATCTTATTTATATTTTTTGTATTTATCTTCTACTTGTTTTGTTTGATTTTTGATGTTTAATTATAGTTTTTTATTATTAAAGATAATTATTTAAAAATTTGAATCCTATTATTAATTGCATCTTATCTATATTTTTTGTATTTATCTTCTACTTGTGTTATGGATAAATATAAAATGTTACTTAATAAGAAAATAATTTTTTTTAAATAAAATTATTACTAAATAAGGTATGAATCCATTTTTTTTAAATGAAAAATTCCCAATACGGGTTTTGTTTTATTATATAAAATATTCATCTTTTAAACAACCCTTTCAACTTCTGTTGGATAAAATTTGATCGCGTTATTTGACATAGATATAGATAATAATGATTATGTTTCCTTAAATTTTTGATTAAATTTTGGTTAGGTACTCTGACATAAGCTCTAATTTTGTAGCTTATATCAAGACTTTTGGGCTTATATAAGTTTATGATATCGTAATAAACTTATATCAGCCCACAAGTCTCAAAATAAGCCAGAAAAGCAGGGCTTATATTATATAAGCCGAAATCAAATAAGCTCGTAAGCCCACATATAAACCGAAACAAACACCCCCTAAAAAATACTACGGGATATTATATAATCTACTTGACTACCAAGTTAGTACTCGGTACTTTAATAAAGTTTTATGTTTAAGCCGAGTATGTGATAATGTGAATGAACATAAAACTACTTCTTCACTACAAAATTACAAACAGTAAAAAAAACTAAAATAACATGTGCAAAATTTCCCTGAATTAAATCCCCCCCATTCAACAAATCCCCGAAACCAATTCAATTTCCCTCCACTTTTCCCCCAAATCAAAACCCTAACCCTAACTTTTCAATCCCACAAAAATCAACATTCAATTCATAAAAAGTTGACATTTTTATGTAATATCTCCCGTCTTTTCACAAAACCCATCTTTTATTTCCATCAATTTCATCAATTTATTAAAAAAAATAATTGATTTTTATTGTTTTTTTTTGGTGCAGGTGAGATTAATTATAATGGGGGATTATGAATCGGATAGTAGTACTTCTTGGGATTTTGGCGGTGAATAAACCCAGATCACCTTCATATCTTTACTTTTTTTTTTGTTAGGTGACACCTGCTGCTGCTGTTGAGAAGATGGGCGGTGAAAATGGAAATGGAGTAAGAAGGAATAACAGCACATTGTTAGGTGAGAAATGTTTTTTTTTTTCGAAAATTTTTTTTATCCAAAAACAATAATTCGAATTTAATTTTTTAAGAAAAAAATTTTCTAATTTTTTTTTTCTAATAAAAATTTTCATAAAAATCCGAAGAAAATTCTAAAAAAAAATTTTTTTTTGCCCCAAAACTCTTTTTCCTAGAAAATAATTCGGAAAAAAATTTTCTAAATTTTTTTTTCTAAAATAAAATTCTATAAAAAGCGAAAAAATTTCAAAATTTTTTTTCGATTTTTTTTAGAAAATTTTCTTTAAAGGAATAACATTGCAAACGATCTTTGGTATATAGGACTAACGTTTCAAATGTCAATTAGGTTAAAGGACTAATGTTGCCACTTTACAATTAGACTTAACTAACTGAATTAACTTCGTTAGAAAATTGGACCAAAAGTGGAATGAAACTATCAATTTTGGACCAAAATCGCAACTTTTTGAATAAATAGACCAAAAGTGAAATCAGCACCAAACCACAAGGACAAAAATGTAGTTAACTCAAAAAAATAAATCCTCAAAAACACGTGCAAAACCAAAATCAATTTCCCCTCTAAAAAAACCTCCGAAAATTTCACCATCCAGAAACCAAATTCAATTTCCCCCCAAAATCAAAACCCTAACCCTAACTTTTCAATCCCACAAAAATCAACTTTTAATTCATAAAACGTTCACATTTTTATGTAATATATCCGATCTTTTCACAAAACCCATCTTTTATTTCCATCGATTTCATCAATTTATTAAAAAAAAATATTGTTTTTTTTATTGTTTTCTTGTGTACAGGTGAGATTAATAATAATGGGGAATGATGAATCAGAAACCCACATCAGGTAAGTCAAAAGAAACCAATCTTTAAAAAAGACCCATTTTCATTAACTTCATATATTTACTTATTTTTATTGTTTTTGACTTTTTTTTGTTGTTGTTGTTGTTAGGTGACACCTGCAGCTGCTGTTGAGAAAATGGGCGGTGAAAATGGAAATGGAGTAAGAAGGAATAACAGCACATTGATATGCGCACCTATAATGGCTGATGATATTGACCAGATGTTGGTTCTTATGAATTTGGCTAATTCTTATGGTGCTGATTATCTTGTTGAGATTAGATTGTGTTAAGTTTGTTAGACTCCATAGATCGTTTTGAGCACTAGGGTTAACAATAACAATGATAATAACATGCAGCGGAATAAAATAAATCAGAGTTATTGACACAAGGTTTTCATCATCATCACCTCCAATTATTATTTGATTAGAATAATAACTTGTTACCTAACTGTAACGAGGATCTAAGACACCTTAGACCTTGAAGGATTCGAACTAACACTAACCAACTCTAGTCTAGGCGTTTATAATGCACGCCCTAGACACACACACCTTTTACTAGACGTCTACATATTGGAAGACTTAATTGAAAACCTATTCCCTGTATTCTGTTTATATAATACAGAATTAGGGTTACAAGAATACTACGAAGGACTAATATATAAATCTTCTTTTGCAAGCAAGTCCTTCTCCATCTTTTGTAGAATTCCTTCTTGTCATATTAAGTCCCTATTGTTTCATTCTTTCTTGTTTTGTATCATCAAATCTAATAGACCCAACAATATTCCCCTATTTGATGATGACAAAACAAACACGGTCTTGTAACAACTTCCCTATACGAAGTAGAGAAATTGAGATAATTAAATCTCGCCATGAATGAAACAATTATGTCTTCCCCTTAAGCCATGCCATGCCACTCCAAAATTTCTTCCCCTTTTTGTTATCAACAAATAGGGAACGTATGCAATATGATCTTCCCCTTGAGTGGTGCATGTAGATGAACTGATTAAACACATCATAATATGCTTCCCCTGAAATCAATGTGTTAACCATCTTCATGATTCTTCAAATCTGTAGGCTCTTATGTAATGATCACTTATGAAGAAAACTAAGTATAACGAACTTGATGAAGAAGTAGAATATCCCAAACTTGTGTCTTATGTCTTGTACTATCCACGTGACTTTGAACTTATACCCAAAACCGAATATATAAGTAGACCGCAATCTCTTGACAAAATCCTCATCTTCAATGAGACACTGAGCACAATAACGTAACTCCTTCATGTGATAGTTAACTAGGTCTTCGTCCATCCTCCCCTTGACCTATGAAAACTAGATTTGACAAGTCTTCGTCACAACAATAATCACGAACAAGTTATCTTCAAAGTGTTACACTCACTTTGAGATATGATAAGAACACAAACTTGTAAAACTCAACTACAACATCAAATAAATGATAATCAATCCTCTTCATAATCAATTCTTCAATAAAAACGAGCCTTTAATCTTTTAAGAACATAAACCAAACTCCTTCTTGTGTGTGTGAACCAAAATCCCATGTGTGTTTAAACCAAATCACCAAACTCAATCATGTACTATGCGTCATCGAATAATACTAGCAGCTTTTAATTTAGAAGTAGCAGCAGTATCGTTATAAGTAGCAGCAGAAAAATATAATCAGCAGCAGTATCGAGCAGCAGAATAATAAGCATAGCAGTGGAATCAGAATAACTAGCAGCAGTATGTAGGAGCAGTAGTATGACAACAGTAGAAAAACTCTCCCATTAGTATAAACATAACGAGCAGCTGCTTCTGTTCCCAATTACCATTGACACATGATTGACCCACTAATTAACTGTGTACGAGGTTGTCCCATATTAAATATCTCAATTGACTCACCAACCATTAGTACTAGTTAAATAATTCACCCACTATTCTTGAGTATAACAATCGAGAAAGCGGCACAAAATGGATTAACCCAAACCATTATCCAGCGTTCCACCAATGATTAATATATTCGAAATATATGTGAAGACCGCCGACCCATATGAATCAATATAAGATAATTAAAATCATCCTAATACTTCAATCACATACACTAACGACAAACACCATGATTGATAATTTAATAACCGACCCATGATTAGTAGCATCATTATTATAATTGAATAATCACTTGATCCTTTTAAAACTATTTTACTCGTTCCATCCAAGATAGCAGTAGACGACAACCAATCGAATCTCAATATTGTAAATAACATCCACCGTCCCATGATGGAATTAAATTTGATGAAAACGACAATACGAATTAAATCGGTACGAGGTTATCTTGTCTATAATCATTAAATTGTATCAACTCACTGTTGGACTTGTACGAAGTTAAATTATTTGAAGCAACCAATCAGCAAATTTAAATTGAAGATACCTTATGCAAAACGACATACAACTTGATAGCATTGATCCATTAATATCTTTTTCGCCAAGTAAATTCTTGTTATTACAGCAGCACCGTAAACTTCAAAACCCTTAATATTCAAAGTTGCTTCTGTCGACAACAGTAAAACCTTGTACATCCTAGGTAACTAGCTAACCTGTCTCTGATGCCAATTGTTAAGTTTGTTAGACTCCATAGATCGTTTTGAGCACTAGGGTTAACAATAACAATGATAATAACATGCAGCGGAATAAAATAAATCAAAGTTATTGACACAAGGTTTTCATCATCATCACCTCCAATTATTATTTGATCAGAATAATAACTTGTTACCTAACTGTAACGAGGATCTAAGACACCTCAGACCTTGAAGGATTCGAACTAACACTAACCAACTCTAGTCTAGGCGTTTATAATGCACGCCCTAGACACACACACCTTTTACTAGACGTCTACATATTGGAAGACTTAATTGAAAACCTATTCCCTGTATTCTGTTTATATAATACAGAATTAGGGTTACAAGAATACTACGAAGGACTAAAATATAAATCTTCTTTTGCAAGCAAGTCCTTCTCCATCTTTTGTAGAATTCCTTCTTGTCATATTAAGTCCCTATTGTTTCATTCTTTCTTATTTTGTATCATCAAATCTAATAGACCCAACAGATTGGATAGTTTGAAACCTTTTTTTAGATGGGTTTAATGTCCGAGAAAGTATTCAGACCCTTGTTAAATTAACCCCTTTGCCTACCCTTTTTACTGACAGGTGAGTAGATTCGTTTTTTCGATATCCGAAAACCGATATTAATGCAGTTTTTTTTTTTTTTTTTTTTTTTTTTTTTTATTATTATTATTTTTTGGTGCAAATGGTGAATTAATATAAACTTTTCATGAATGCAGTTTTTATATATGCTTTTTAGGATGCTTAATTGTTTGGGACTACTTATTGGAACAATTTATCTTATGGGGGTAATTCCAAATTGCTTATTATGGACTGATATGCTTTTGTGGATTTGGTATTACAAATTTTCTGTTAGGCTGAAATAAGCTGTTTTTGATAAGCTGGTCATCTGCTTATTAGTTTTTTTTATGTAATATCTCCGGTCTTTTCACAAAACCCATCTTTTATTTCCATCGATTTCATCAATTTATTAAAAAATATTGTTTTTTATGTAATATCTCCAGTTTTTTAGAAAATTTTCTTTAAAGGACTAACGTTGCAAACGATCTTTGATATATAGGACTAACGTTTCAAATGACAATTAGGTTAAAGGACTAATGTTGCCACTTCACAATTAGACTTAACTAACTGAACTTACTTCGTTAGAAAATTGGACCAAAAGTAAAATGAAACTATCGATTTTGGACCAAAACCGCAACTTTTTGAAAAAATGGACCAAAAGTGAAATCAGCACCAAACCACAAGGACCAAAAATGTAGTTAACTCAAAAAAATAAATCCCCAAAAACACGTGCAAAAACCAAAATCAATTTCCCCTCTAAAAAAACCCCCAAAATTTCCCCTCTAGAAAAATGATTGCACAAATTGCTTCATGAGAGAAAAGAAAAAAAAAAGAAAAAAAAAAAAAGCAGTAAAACCTTTCATTAGGGTAATTTAGGAATAACAAAAATATTTTCGAAATGAAATAAATATATAACATGTGTCATTATATTATTCTTAGGCCCATTTTTAGGTCTATCTATTTTGGCTCATTTATCATTTCTCTTATTTTTATTCTTTTTGTGTTACAACAGTTTTTCGTTTTCAAGTGACTAATTTAAGGAGATTGAATACATCGTTAAACCGACTTAAATAAGATAAACCTTTCTTTTTTTATGAGTTTGGCGTAGCCGGTTTTAAAGTATTTGTACTTAGCAAAAAATGAACATGACACTTCCCATATTTTAGTGACTAGGATTACAAGTTTTTTGCCATTAAACTATTCATGAAAGATTAAAAAATAAAGATGTTTATATTGTAGTTAAAAAAAAAAAAAACTCATTTTTAATTCAACGATTCAGTACACCAAAAAAAAAAAAAAAAAAAAAAAAAAAATCATTTTTATCAGTTTACTAAATAATGATATTTTATAGCATATGATGGTTAAATTATTAATTTTATAGTGTTGGAATTTCATAAGATTTATAGTTAATTATTACAATTAGTTTGTGATAATGTGATATTTTATAGCAAATGGGCTATAATGAGGTAACTAGTGTTTTTTCTTTAAGAAATGCATAAGACATTGTTGAAGGTGAAGAGAACGTCGGATAAATCAAAATGTTTTTTTTTGCCCAAAAGCTCATTTTCCTAAAAAATAATTCGGAAAAAAAAACTTCTAAATTTTTTTTTCTAAAATAAAATTCTAAAAAATGTGGAAAAAATTTCAATTTTTTTTTTCAAATTTTTGGAAAAAAAAATTCGAAAAAAAACATTTGTTTAGAATTTTTTTCGATTTTTTTTTTAGAAAATTTTCTTTAAAGGACTAACGTTGCAAACGATCTTTGGTATACAGCACTAGCGTTTCAAATGGCCATTAGGTTAAAGGACTAATGTTGCCACTTTACAATTAGACTTAACTAACTGAACAAACTTCGTTAGAAAATTGGACCAAAAGTGGAATGAAACTATCAATTTTGGACCAAAACCGCAACTTTTTGAAAAAATGGACCAAAAGTAAAATCAGCACCAAACCACAAGGACCAAAAATGTAGTTAACTCAAAAAAATAAATCCTCAAAAACACGTGCAACAACCAAAATCAATGATTTCCCCTTAAAAAAAACCTCCGAAAATTTCACCATCCCAAAACCAAATTCAATTTCCCCCCAAAATCAAAACCCAAACCCTAACTTTTCAATCCCACAAAATTAACCTTCAATTCACAAAAAGTTCACATTTTTATGTAATATCTCCAATCTTTTCACAAAACCCATCTTTTAATTTCATCAATTTGTTAAAAAAAAATATTATACCAACAGCAATATCAAAATACTCCTTCTAATCCATTGATCTTGGGCACCTTATCTGTGAGCTTATGAGCTTATATGATTTCGTCTTATTTTGAGACTTATGGCCTCACATAAGCTTATTATGATGTACAATAATAACTTAACATAAGCCCATAGGTATCAAAATTAGCTGGAAATTTTGTGCTTATATAAAGTAAGCCGAAATCATACAAGCCCACAAATAAGAATAAAACAAACACCCCATGCTTATTATGAACTGATAAGTTTTTGTGGATTTGATATTACAAATTTTCTATTAGGGTGAAATAAGCTGTTTTTGATAAGCTGATCATCTGCTTATTACCTTTTATTGCACTTTGATATTGTGGATAAGCAGTTTTGAATGTATGGGATATGGACATGATTATATGCTAATTTGGGGGTGAAATAAGCTGATTGGCAATTGTTAAAATTGTTTATTTGCTGTTATTTTGAAATAACAAATTTGCTCTTACGGTGAAATAAGCTGTTTTCTTAGGTTGAACAAGCTGATCATCTGCTTATAAGTTGTTTGAAATAGTAATCCCAAACACCCCTTACTGTGTTTTGATATTGTGGATAAGGTTCGAGTGTCTGGACATGATTATATGCTTATTTGAGGGTGAAATAACTCAATAAGCTGATTGGGAGGTGTGCCTAATGGAGATTAGATAGGATAATTTGAAACAAGGAAGGTTTACCGATAGATATGATATCAAACCTTTATACATTAAGTCCTTTGCCTACTCTTTTTACTTGCAGGTGCGGTTTTTTGGGACTATTTTTCGATATTCGAAACTGTTTCTATGATATGAATGTTGGATTCATTAGTATTGTGAATTGCTTGATGTGGGAATTGGGATTGTTGACTTTTGAGTTGAAACTGTTATGATGTGTTTAGTATACTGAATTGTTTGACATGTGATGTGGGATGTTTGGGATTTTTGCTTATGTAAACAGCTTATCTTCTTATTGGTCTTTTTAAACATATGATGAAATGTAATTATGCTTATCTACTTAGATTAGATTAGGGTGAATAAGCTCTGTCAAATTAGCATTTTAAGTTTAGGATGAAATGTGAAGTATATTCAAGTTTAATAGTGTGTAGGGGTGTGTTTTGGAATTGGGATATGCTAATGGATAAGCTTTTTTCGAGTGGTTGATGAAAACAGTGCTTATGCAGTATGTTTATGATCTTGTTCGAACTGTTATGATGTGAATGCAGTTTTCTTCTGTTAGTAGACTGAATTGTTCGACATGTGATGGGGGTGTTTGGGATTGCCTTATTGAAACAATTTATCTGCTTATAGTGTTTCTGGAAATAGATATGCACTTGTTAGTGTTTGGGCACTCTCAGTTTGTTTATTCCAAACTGAATATAATGGTGGATTTGATATTTAAGCTTACTCTGAGATAAGCTCCTTTCAATAAGTTGATTAACTGGTTATGAGCAAAAGTTATTAAAAATAGTAATCCTAAACACCCCTTATTGCGTTGATGTGGTAGATAAGCATATTTGAGTGTTTGGATGTGATTATATGCCCTTTTTAGGGTGAAATAAGCAGTTTGGGAGTTTCTTATTTAGATGGTGTATTTGCTTCTGTATCTTTGAAGTACTCTCAGCAGAATTGCCAAACTCATAAATCGCGTAGCTGATTGCTATTTGGGATTGCTTATTTTATCTGCTTCTTGTGTTTTTGTAATCAGAATAGCAGGTGAAGAAATGTGACTCTTCTTGAGATATGGTTTGTACATTATTCATTAAGCAGTTTGAGATTGTTTAGTTTAAGCTGATTATACTTGCTGGATTCATCATTACAAGTTTGCTCATAGGTAAAATATGTTGTTTTTCATAAGTTGATCATCTGGTTATGAGCATAAGCTGTTTAAAACAGTAATCCCAAACACCCCCTACTGTGTTTTAATACAATAGATATGCAGTTTTGAGTGTTTGGATATGATTATATCATCCGTTGATGGTGAATTAAGCAGCAGTTATGAGTAACAGTTTTGGGGCTGCTTATTCATATATCTTGACTGAATCTGATTAGTTTACCTCTTATATCCGTTATTAGCAGAATTGCCAAACACTCAAATAGCTATGTGTCAGTCAATCCATATCTCTTGAATTGCATTATGTTGCAGTCAATCCTTATCTCAGAATTGCCAAACACTCAAATAGCTATGTGTCTAGTTATTGTGACACTATCTCTTGAATTGCATTATGTTACAGTCAATCCTTATCTCAGAATTGCCAAACACTCAAATAAGCAGGTTTAATTTCAATCCCAAACACCCCCTGAAGTCTATGCAACCATAAAAGTAATTGATTAGCAACTAGTTTAGTGATTTGGCTAGTCTTGTATTGATTCTGTATGTCAAGCTGACAGCAAACTAGTCCTTCCGAGTTATTAGTACTATGACTCCCTTCTTACAAATAGGGACATGTAAATTTTCCTTGAAGCAACTAGGGGTGTCGAAGTGTTGATAAATTTACGCTGAATTACATGATGTTATAACAATTTATATTCCTGTAAAAGGTTTCTGATTCTATGTTATATTCTAGACCAACATGGGAAGGTGGTCAGTATGATGGGAGATGAACAGCGTAGATTGGCTGCTCTTCGATTAGCAATGGAATTAGGAGCTGATCACATTGATGTTGAGCTTAAGGTTCCTTTCTTCTTGACATTAAATGTGTCTATTCGTGCTCATAGTAAATTCCCGTATACTATCAGACAGAATATTTTTATCAGATTTCTCATTTTAGTAACTCAATTGCAGGCTGTTGATGATTTCAACAACTTAATCCATGGAGATAAGCCTACAAAGTGCAAACTCAGTTTCTCCCCACAATTATCAAAATACTCCTTCGATAGAAGGGCTTGGGAACCTTGTGGCCAAAATACAGTCAACAGGAGCTATGCATCATAGATTCCAGAGGTATATTTTCTTTTTGCATATACAAAATCTATAACTTAGTTAAATGTCTCTAAATTATTCCCTGTTATATTCGTTTATTTGGGTGATGGGTGAGAAGGGTTTACTCTGCCCCAAATTCGGTGGATATTTGACATTTGGCACCCTTGAGCATGGAAAGGTATCGTCCCCCGGACAGCCTACAATTAGGGATCTTTTGGACTTGTTTAATTTCAGACAATTAGGACCTGACACAAAAGTATTCGGTATTATTGGGAAGCCAGTTGGACATAGCAAATCACCTTTGTTATACAATAAAGCCTTCCGATCAGTTGGTTTTAATGGAGTTTATGTACATTTGTTGGGGGATAATGTAAAGAATTTTCTTAATACTTACTCATCGAGAGATTTCGCGGGGTTCAGGTTGAGTTTTT
The DNA here is from genome assembly GCA_030686995.1 of Artemisia argyi. NCBI lineage: Eukaryota > Viridiplantae > Streptophyta > Magnoliopsida > Asterales > Asteraceae > Artemisia > Artemisia argyi. The sequence goes on from CM060685.1 coordinate 212,684,903, forward strand.
ATATATTTTATTTCCATCAAACCGACATACTTTCACGTTTGTGCAGTGTTACTTTTTCTAATTTTGTACATAAACGAGTCTTTAAATTAAGTCTTTGTTTTAACCGGAAAATTTAACATTGTATATCAATCTAAATCACACATATATAAACCTATCATTTTTTTTATAATGTTGATCATTTTTGACAATCGGTTTTTGTGTTACCGAATGCCCAAACAATCCACACAGCGATGTTCTAAAAAAAATAGAATAGCTAAAAGGGCACAAATTTAAAGTACGTTGGTATTTTATGGAAAAAAATACCCTTATTTATACTTATTCAGATAGTAAAATGTATCATGTTCGGATGCAGTTGTACCATTCCTCACAAAGAATCTTTACTTCAATGTTGTGATGAGGTTGATCCAGTTGCAAAGGTAAATTCCATTTTTATGGAAAGCTTTACTACTAAAGCTAATGCAGATAATGATTAAAGTATGGCTTTTTATGTATTCTGTTATTTATTGTATGTTACAGTCAATAGGAGCAGTCAACTGTGCCATCAGGAGACCAAATGATTGTAAGTTATATGGGTGTAATACAGACTATGTAGGCGCTATTTCTGCTATCGAGGATAGTCTACAAGGTTTCTTTCTATACTCTCTATTAGAAGTGGTAGTATGAACCGTTGGGTCAAAACAGTGCCTTTTGTCCAGTTATAAAAGTTTCATATCATATTTCATGTGTCACTTTCTACCCGTTCGACCCATTTGACCCATTTGAGATTTACTTACAACACAGATTGGTACAACTGTTTACAGGTTCAAAATGGTGCAACAGGATCACCCTTGGCTGGTAGACTATTTGTGTTTATTGGTGCTGGCGGTGCTGGAAAAGCACTTGCTTATGGAGCTAAAGAAGGGTGCAAGGATTGTGATAGCCAGTCGGACTTACAGTTAGATTCTACTAGTGTTCACATTACCATTCCTAGTCCTCGTACTTGATTGCAAATAAAACATTATACTAGTTTCATTGCATTCTTATCAGTTCAGTAAGGGTGAAAGTCAACTATATGGTTCTCGTCATATTTAGGGGGTGTTTGGGTTTGAGTGGTTAATCATCAAAACATAAAAAAATTGATTATTGCGACTTCAAGTCAGAGTAACCATATGATCAGTTGCAACATTGAAATCCAAACACCCTCTATGCATAGTTAATACATCAACTAAAGTTTTCTCTTACTGATACTGCACAGATCGTGCTAGAGAACTCGCTGACATAATTGGTGGAGAGCCTATATCTCTTGCTGATTTGAGCACTTACAGCCAAGAAGGTGGCATGATACTTGCAACCACAACATCAATTGGTATGCAGCCAAATATAGACGATACTCCTATTTCTAAGGTACGGCTATATACCTTTCTTCGGTCATATGTTTTAGTAATAATGTATGCAGTTAGAAAATTAATATGAGGTGACTATGGGCATGGGGGAAATTTTTCATATTTTTTTATGTTAAGTTCTCCTTGCCCGAATCCAAAGGATGATAATGGTTGTGAAGGAGATGATATGGGTGGATGGTGCGTGCTTCGTAATGAGCAGAAAAGGGTTAAGGTCATTATGGACAAGTTTATGGCACATGCCGAGAGCCCGAGAGTTTGGTCGGGTAGGCGCGAAACACTTTTTGTGACAAAGTTTTGAATTGCAGTGTGTTGATATTACACTTGCAACTTCCTTTCTATTGTCCTAGTAGTTAATCTTGTTGATTTTACTTGTTTGAGTTGTTAGAGATAAAACCTAACCTGAATAAATGAGTCAATTGCCTACCCTTTTGAAATGATAATCACTTTATTTGGTAGGTTGACTGTTTTTGTTCAAATTACAGGATTTACAACTTTCTTCACTGGATGAAGGTTCGGATTTCATTCCACAACAAATAAATGATTCTGGTGCCCAGATCCATTAGCCTCTCTATGACGAAATGCATTTGATATACATAAACGGTCAAAGCTTCTTGGAAACGTGATCCATCATGTAACATTATACAAGGCACCAAGAAATGTCAGGTTGTCATGGTTGACTGATTTATTTCTATGTTTAAAAACGTTGACTAATAATCAATTTTTAGCTTTGAGATCAGGAAGTTGACTTTTGTGCCAATGAATTATTTTAACCATTGGATTGCCCTTTTTGGTGTTTTGAAAATTATTTCCAGGGTGATTGACTAAATTATTGGCCGCTTAAAGGCATTGTGAATGAGGTCTTGTAAAATAGAACCGGACCAGTTAATGCCAGTACTAGTACCAAGCTTTCTTGGGACCAGTGGTGATCGGCTAGCTGGGGTTGTTACTATTACCAACCCATGCCATCAACGGCTAGTTGTTCGTCGTATTACAAACTTGTATCATGGTAGAGGTACCTATCACTTGTCATTCAATTCAATCGGTAGAGAATGGCAATCCCAATCAGGAATATTGAGAACTTTACAGTTTTAGAGAAACTGTCATATCTAGTTCGATTTGTTATTCAATACGATATAAACTGTATCATTCTGTCGAACATATCCAATATCACAGTGCAAAGTGAATGTTGCGACCATCATTTATATCAGTTAATGCATGTTCCATGTTTAAATCACCACTAGTATATGGAGGGCCATCATGTGAAGAATAAAACGTACCTATCAAAAGCAAAAATGATGTCAAATAAGAGTGGAGACAGGAATTTTGTAGCACAAAAGATGAACTCGAGTAAGCTTCAAAACTGACCCCGTTGTTCGTTTCAGCAACGTCTTAAAAACCTATTTTCATCCCATAATTTACGGATTTCAGGTTCCTTCGAAGCATAATTTGCTCCCATACCAAAGGTTGTCTTAGCAAGGTCAACAACATGCTTGTATTTTCCATCTTGTACGTTGCTTTGTTCCTAAACAACTGAATACATCAACCAGTCAAAGGTCAGTTGGTCAGAAGAAAATATAAGACGAATATGAAAGGTTGCCTTCAAATTCTATTTCTTTTCCCTGTGCAAGTAAGTTTGCGCAAAATATCACTCCAACTAGCAATTTGACTACTACCTAGCTTATCTCGAAATAACCTTACAGTTATGCAACCCAACTCTCCTAACCCAATAAACACATAGTAATCTCAAACTCCTAATGTTTATTAAACCATAAAACTATGAATGAGAAAAAAAAAAAAAAAAAAAAAAAAAAAAAAAAGTTTGCATTATCATATGACATTTGATGCTCCATTTTATAACAAAAAAGGCTTCAGGGGTGCTACTACTTTATCAGATTTCGCTCAATAAGAACCAAATCTCCACTAAATAAAAAAGGTCATTTACTTAAATGTGATATAAGTCCGCAAAACAATTCTAATCAGCCTTGCGAACATGACCAATTACCACATAGCATTGAATAGCCGGCCAAAACTGTCGTTTATATCTCACTAAAATGAAGTTCACCACATAAAGCTTGTGTCTTGTACAAAAAATTACTTTAATAAATTAGTAAGTTTAATCAAATTACGTTATATTCTCCAGGTGATTGAAACTCAAAGTGAAAATGAGTTTTAAAAAGTACAGGAAGAAATCTTTTACATTGGTCGAAACTCGAGACCACATACAATGAGGCCAGACATGATTCCTTCATGACTTGTAAATTTCATATTCATAGAGAGAGCGTCATCCTTGAATTCATGAGTTGAGTTAAATTTCCACAGTTGAATTTCCATCCATCCATCTTCCCTTTGTTTTGGAACCCGAGTAATATCATTTATGTTTGATGGGCTCGGGGTAATAAAATAGAAAAAATCCACCTCATTGTTTTCTTGATGGAGTAAATCTCGTACTTTCACCGGACAATGAAGTCCCTGGCATTGTTCTGAAAGCTTGAACATAAGGTAACACACATATTCCATATCTGGTGACAGCATTTGACTTTTGATCGTACAGTTGATATGAAATACTTGTTGCGGCAAAAGCTCAATCACCTCTTGAAATCTGCATTTACGATACATTATATGATTACATTATGTAATTTACATAATTCTTAAGAACATGAAACTAAGTCCAGGAAGTGACTTTTGTCAACCATCTATTCACTGTTTGCTAGTTAACTAGAGAGCTAAAAGGATTTGGACCTTGACTAATCAAATCTAGTTTTTCGTGACTGTAACAAATTAGTTATATAAAAATAAAAATGAGAACAAACCTGGATTGGATTGGTGGTTTTGAAGTAAAAGTATCCACATTAGAAAATTTGTATAAAGTTGCCTTCGCTGAAAGCACAAGAAGTTTCTTTCCATCGACTTCGCCTAACCAGAACAACTCGTCATAGTTTCTGCATACCTTGAATATTTCTTCAAAGTTGGTTCGCAATTGTTGCGCTTGACAAACATTAAAGTCTGATTTCAAGACTTGATGGACTTCCTTCAATTTTCTGATCTCTTCATGTTTCACCTGTATACAGTTATTTTAGATACGAAACTTATAACATGGGTTTTTTTTTGTTTTGTTTTTTTTTTTTTTTTTTTTTTTTTTTTTGTGGTTACACTGCTTTCATGTTTCCTTTATACAACTTTAACAAAAGAACATAGAATGTAACCAAGGGATAATTTCAAACTTACTTTGTCAATGGCTCGAAATTCAATGCCTTCAACATAAACTGCAGCATCTCCACAATAGTACGATGAAAAGCTCTCAAGTAGAAACTCAAAAACGACATCTTCATTCTGATTCGAGAAACGGTGCAACTCAATCATCATCCACCGCTCATCTTTCCACGTTGCGAAATATGCATGAAGACTTTTGTGTCCCTTTCTATACTTTAGGTTAACATAGACAGGTTTACTTGAAAAGTTTCTTGAATCACAAAATTTGAAGATTAAATAGACCCCATAAACAACACTTGGCGATAAAAATTGAGCTCTTGTCTTGATGTCGATGATCAAGTTGGAAATATCTAACATCTCCACCACTGTCCCAAACCTGGGCATATTACAAACATCCAAGTCTAAATCAGTCATAGCCTTTATATTCTTAGACACTTCTACTTTTGAATTTCATAAGCTTTGGAAAAAGAGTTTAAATTCTATATTAGAATTTATTGTACCAGAAAAATCTCTATTTAAATAAAGGTAAGAATATTATAAAAAAGCACTATCAAGGAGCTAGCAAAATTTATAATTCATGGTCATTAGAACAGAGGACACAAAACAGGGGCAAACCTCAACTACCTTATTAGAAGGTTTATAAAATTATAGTTCCCAACCATATGGTGAGTATTTAAATCTATTTTGTCATGTACAACGTCAGTTCTCATAGTTGATATCTTGTTATTAACCTGATGAGATGAGGTTGGAAGTGTAAAAGAGCTATAGATGAAGCAGTTCTAGCGGAATAGAGTTAGAAGTATTCAAATATGTGAACTTGTCAGAGGGATTCAAAGGTCTGAAGTGTAAAAGAGCTAAACATGTATGCAGGACTTATCTTGTTATTCTGCTACCGTAAACAACTAGTCATGCATTAAAATGGTAAAGAGAATAACCTTATACTTTAACATTAATAAGCATAAAATACTTCTACCAATAATGCATATGTTCGCTTATCATTTAAAACTAACAAAGGTAGAGAGGTAGAGAAAATAACCTTGATTCTGGAAGAGATTTCCACTCATGTGGACAACTGTTTAAGTAGGAAAACATTGTGGCTGAAACCATTTCATTTCTTTCTCCGTTACCAACGAATGACAACAACTGGTATACAACCGAAATACAAATCAGACTCAATGTATGATGTATAAATGCATGTGTGATTTTGAATTATCTCTCAATAAGGAAAAGATACAATAGAAAACCGGAAACACCCAATAAAGGAGATATGATAATGAACTTATTACCACTTTGTCGTGTTGAAGGAGGATTCCCTTAGAAAAAATGTTGTAAAGTTCCTCTTTCTTTTTGGTAGAATAGATTTCCGGGAACTTTGACATCTGGATTATTTCATTATAGTCTTTAGGCAATTTAGGCTCCCATTTCTCATAATCCTCCTGCATATACATTAATCCATTACATACAGTTACTTTCTTACAGTTTATAAAATAGTTACCAATTTTATATGAATCAAAAGTTAGCCAATTTTCTCAAAATATAGAAACTTACCTGGAAATCCAATGCTTTCTTAAGCTGCATGACCACTTCATTAGCTGTTGGTCGTCTTTCTCTCCTGTGATGTATGCATTGATAGGCAATCCTTGCAAATGTAATAAATGACTGTGGCTCAATTTGTTCCTTTATACCCTCAAACACTAACTTATCAAGTTTTTCTACATAATAGTGGTGTTTAGCCAAAAAGGGTAAATAAAGATACTCATCATCTAGCTTTTCGGATGATAGTTTCCCACACAATATGTCAAATAAGACCGCACCCAATGAGAATATATCAGACTCTTTGGTCAAGAAGCCTGTTTTCGAGTATAGTGGGTCACTATAGCCAATTGTGCCTGTAACATTGTCTATGACATAGTCTACATCCTGATTTGTTGGACATACTGTGGAAAGCCCAAAATCACTAATTTTTGCCTTCCAATCATCAAGCAGTAGAATGTTGCTGCTGCTGATGTCCCTATGTATTACCATTTCTGGACTTGAAACAGTTCCATGAAGAAACTCCAACCCGATTGCAATATCGATGCATATTTTTAGCCGCATCACCCACGTAAGACTATTATCACTCAAGTACTTATCAAGGCTTCCTCTTGATGCATACTCATAGACAATAATTTTCTCATCCTCTTCATCACAGTAGCCTACAAGACAAATTACGTTTTCATGCTTATACTGCATAAGGATTTCAAGTTCTGTCATAAATTCAGCTTCTCCTTCAGCAGATTTCCTACCCAACCTCTTTGCAGCAATGAAGTTATGCCCATGAGTGTGACCCTTGTACACATTCCCAAAATCTCCATATCCAATGAGATTGTCATGATTGAAAGTTTCTGTGGCCAACTTTATTCCTTGAAGTGACAGTTTGAGGCTGTCCTTGTGGTTCTCCTGCGAATCACCGGACGATCAGTCGATTTGATAAGTAAAAAATAACTGAATGGTTTGGTATCTAATACTCCTTTAAAGTCTATAAGTTCAGGGTTACAGTTGTAAATCTAGCTTGCTAAAGTTTAAGATTAAAACAATATGTCACAAAAATTAAGGACTAAAAAGGTTAAATGGCAAGATCCTTAATTCAGTAAAAGTTTGAGGATTAAAATATTAGTTGCACAAAGTAAAATGTATAAAATGTCACATACTACTGTGAAGAATAAATGAAGAGATTATAAAGTTATTCAAAAAAGTTGCGCACCTGACAGTATAACGCTTTTTTAAGTTCGTTGATGACATCATCTATTGATGGACGTTCGGCTTGAGTCACTGCTAGACACTGAAATGCGATTTTTGAAAATACTTCCAAAGACTCTTTATTGGGTCCTTTGGTAAGAGAAAAGGTATGTTCATTGGTTTCTTCCTTTATCTTGTGATCAACAATTTGCATTAGTGTTCCCTTCTCAAAATGATGTCTTGCAATGGGTGCAATCCCGCTCCCATCAATGTCGGTGAAAATACGATCATAGGCCACCTTCCCGGTCAAGATCTCAAATAATACCACTCCAAAAGAGTAAATGTCTGATTTTTTATTTAATCTTCCATACCCTTGATATTCTGGATCCAAATACACATTTGTACCTGCAATCGTGTCGGTATTGAGAGTGCTGGCCTCTTGATCTGCTGGGTGGAATTTGGAGAGCCCGAAATCAGCAATCTTCGGTTCCAAATTTTCGCCCAATAGAATATTTGCACTCTTGATGTCACGGTGTATTATCTTTTGTTTGTCTTGATCTGTGTTGGTGTGAATGTAATTCAATCCATGTGCAATACCAAGACATATTTTCAAGCGTTGCATCCATGTAATATTTGTCATTTTTTCACTGTTTCCCAGATAATCCTCAAGACTCCCTTTAGAAGCAAGCTCATAGACAAGGATCATGTGATCACGATCTTCATCACAAAAACCAAAAAGAGAGATTATATTCTCATGTTTACAGCTAATCAGAACCTCAATTTCTGCAATAAACCCTTGTTCTCCTTCTCGATTGTGAATGCGTTTTATGGCTACTGTGCTACGTTTCTTCTTCTTTTTTGGGTAAAAGGTAAAAATTTGTAAGCCGTACGTTTCTTGGGAAGATCGTATCTATTCTTCCCTTCTATGGAAGATGAATTACTGCTATCAAAATGTTTGAGTTGGGCCTTGTATACCATACCATATCCGCCTGACCCAATGCAATATTTGTCGGCAAACTTCTCTGTTGCCTTCTTGATATCACTAAGTCCAATCTTCAAGTGTTCCAAGTTCTTCAACTGCAACATTGTGGACATTCAAAATACAACAACATACTTAAGTAAATTATTGAATGAAAAAAGAATCACAATCTGTACTAATTGTGTGTTAATAGGAAAAAGTGATACAACAACTCTTTATTCTCAGCCAGTGGATTCCGTTAGCTTCAATATCAGTTACTGTTTTACTCTTTAAAATAATTTGTGATTTGTGACTAGTGTGCAGGTCCATGGAAGTTCGTGCAGATGGTGTTTTTGATTCCTGGTTTTTGGGTGTTGATCATGTGGTTTGGAGGTGGTCATCTCAATAAATTTATAGATGGTCGTTTATGATTTTAGAGTGGGAGGGTAATGAAGATGAGACATCAAATGTAAAAAACTATAAAGAAGTAAATTACCCTCAGGAGATTGGATGATTTACTGTCAACTGCATTCCTCGAAAGATCCTATAATAATATTTGCAAAAGAATAGGAGATTAGTAGATAAATATAACAGTTATTATCAGATAAAGTTGATAAGCAAGTTGAGTTTCTTACCGGATTTTCATAGATTGATTGAAGTTTCAACGCTTTCTCAAGTCCTTTGACAACCTGATCTATATGTGGACGATCTGCTCTTTCCTCTTTTATGCAGCAATATGATGTTTCTGAGAAGATTTTTAATGATTCTTGATCCATCTGATTTCGTAAATGCGGATCGATCATATCCTCCAAATTAGATTTAGCCAGTTGACTTAATAACCCCTCTCCCAACTCTTCATCTGGAAGAACTGCACTCCTTCCGCACAAGACGTCCAATAATACAACACCGAATGAAAACACATCTGACTTGTGGGTCACCCCACCAGTTTTTTCATATTTTGGGTCCGTGTATACATTCTTAACAATATCACGAGTAAGAAGAAGACGGAGCCTCCGAGCTACTGTATTTTTCAACGAAAGTTCAAAACCAGATAACTTGGGTTCCCATTTGTCATCCAGTAAAATATTTGAGCTCATGATGTTGCAATGTATGACACTAAAATCTCGTCCAGGATCATAATGGATGTAACTCAATGCCTTCACAACACCAACACATATATTCAACCTTTGCATCCATGTGAGGGTCTGGTCACTTAAATATTTTTCGAGACTTTCGTTGGCCTCCTTCTTGTATACGATAAACATATTGTTCTTGTCCTCATAAAACCCAATAAAAGACACCAGATTTTTATGTTTGAGATTAGAAAGCATCAAAATCTCTGTCCAAAACTTTTTACCATTGTCTTTTACATGTTTAGTAGAGAACCACTTTGCAGTAATATCGATGAACTGTTCATAATGCAAGAGACGGCCTTTGTAAAGTCTTCCACCGCTATATTTTCTGATGATATTTTCTTGAGCAAAATTGTTGGTTGCTGATTTTATCTCATCCCAAGTGAGTTTTAAGTGAGAAAGATCTTTGAGGGAAGACATTGTCTTTTTGCTGACATGGGACTCAACACGTGTAGATATGGAGGTCACTGATCCCTATATGTACCAAACAAGCCAACATTACCAAGTGTGCAGATTCACAGGGTGAAATACATATATTGAGGGTATCTTATTAACTACCTAACAGTTACTAAAGAGAACAATAGTGAGACATGTATTTAAATGGAATTGTGGACAGCTGATCATGTCCATGTTGGCTTCATAGAGAATCTTAATTATATTTTTGTAAATGGGTTTAGGATTAATTTGTTTGAGGAAAAATTAAGAGAGAAAAGCTTTGATAGATTATATAGAATTGTTTATTTAGGAAGTCGGTATTATTAAAAAAAAAAAAAAAAAAAAAAGTACGGAGTATTAGTAAAAAATAATAATGAAGGAAAAGAAAGAGAAAAAGTGGTTGTGAAATGAGACGTGGCCACAGAAAATGACTTGGCTAAGGAATCAAAATGAATGTGTTTCAAATAAGCTCTAATCATATTTTATGTCAACCATAAAGTTATTGATGTTTTGAAATTGCTTTAGTTTTTTGAAAATGTTTAGAATGGTCGTGGCTAAAGTATTCATATATGCATTATCATGTTATAGTTTAATAACTAACATCCACCTATTGAATAAAAATTTTCATATATGCATTATCATATTATAGTTTAATAACTAACATCTACCTATTGAATATTACTACTTCTAACTAATTTTATCTACAACCAATTAATGTAATTTTGAACATAAAAATTAATCATGAAATAATAATCAAGTTTAAAAAAATGTTTTGTTCAAGTTACTTTAACATAAAAAGCTCACAAAAATGAATCACTATTGTAACTTTGAGTGATTTAATAATAAAAGAAAAAGTTATAGTAATTACATTGGAACAAATCTCAAACTCGGTATCTATTTGATTATTTTCACCTTTATTTGAAATTGGGTCCAATTTTATATGTGTATTTCTCTCTACCAAACACATTTTTATACATTGAAACCTAATTAGTATAGTAATAAATAAATAACAAGAGTTAGAAGAAAAATATAGTAATAAATAAATTATTATTATAAATAAATAACCTTTTTATACCTTGTCATGATTGGATGATGTGTCTTCAACTTCGGTCGCAACTACTGAATGTTCCTTTAATATCATAAATACAGAAATAAGTAAATAATTTTACTCATAGTAATATTAATATTATCAATAAATAGAGATTATTTATAAAAGAAAGATGATAGAGAAAAAAACTGTCTTACGACATTTTGAAGTTCCAATTGAAGTTTCAAGGCTTCCTCCAGTCTTGTGACAACCTCACTTATATCCTGGCGTCGAGATCTTTCTTCATTCAAGCAGTCATATGCTGTCTTCGCGAAAACGTTGAATGATTCTGGATCCATTTGTTTCCTTAGAACTGGATCAATTATTTCATCTAGTATTTTCTTTTTATAATGAAAAATAGCCGGTGTAGCCAAATACTTATTATCTGGATGCTCACTTATTGATTTCCTACCACACAGTAGTTCAAACAACACAATCCCAAAGGAGTAGATATCTGACTTGTGGTTGACCCTTTTAGTCTCAATATATGTTGGGTCTCCATACCCAATCACATGAAAAGGGGTATTAGTATGAAATGAATGGTGCCTTTGAGTTGCTTCAATCTTCATGGAACATTCAAAATCACATAACTTGGGTTCCCAATCATCATTTAATAAAACTGCGCCACTGTTGATTTTCCGGTGTATTACGCTGAAATCGCGAGGCTCATCATAATGAATATAACTCAATGCTTGCGCAACACTGACAGATATCTTCAATCTTCGCACCCATGTCAACAACATCGGGTCACTTAGATAATTGCTGAGACTTAATCTGGTCTCAAGCTTGATAATGATGATCTTCTCATCATTCTCATCACAAAACCCAACAAGAGAAACCACATTTTTATGCTTGAGACTAGAAAGCATCGAAATCTCCGTCCAAAACTCTTGTTCTGCTTCCTTCCTTTCTTTATTCCACCTCTTAGCAGTGATATTAGTCAACTCACCGGACCACAAGAGCTGTCCCTTGTAAATCTTTCCAATTCCACCTCCGCCTCCGAAATTTTCTTCATCAAAGTTGTTGGTGGCGGATAGCACATCTTCAAGGGGGATTTTTAAGTGAGCAAAGTCGGCATGATTGACTGAAGACATGATGTATGTATCTGTTTGTTTGTCTGAAAAAAAAGGGTGTACGTGTAGGTTGTTAGAAAAAGAAGCCAAGGAGTGTGTGTTTGGGTGATATACACATATCTGTTCGGTGTGTGGGTTAAAAAAGATACGAATTGAAGGAGTACGTACTTGCTCACTATATCTGAAAGAAGAAATACAGAGAGTAGCTAGTGGTGGTGGACTGGTAGTCAATAGTCAAAAGGAGTGAGGTAGGTGGTGGTGATATGAATGTGTTTAGCGTGTGTTTGTAGATATGTGTGGTTGTGGATGAGTATCTATATATCTTTGCATATTACTATTATATTAATAAAGAAAGACTATATTGACTTCTGCATTTTCATAGAAACTTCCTTTATTTCTTATACTAGTTAATATGGAAATGATAAAAAGAAATGCTTTTTAGTTAACATGTATACGTGTTACTCGTACTTTGAAAATAAAAAGTCACTGATACTTAGCAAATATATCAACATATTGACAAAATTTTATGAAAAATGTTTATGACTTTATGGTATTCTTTGTTATACAAATAAAACCCAAAAGATAAATTAGAAAGAAAAAAATACAATATTCATTTATATATTGCATAAGAACAATCTCCAACATAACAAAAGAATATGCATAAATGAGATATGCAATGTGAACTATGAAAGGGTATTAGCATGTGAAGTTAATAAAGGAGTGAGGTAGAAATATGTAATAAATGTGTTTACTGTGCAATAGTCATATAGTCAATAGTAAAAAAATGAGTGAGGTACATGGTAATCATATAAACGTGTTTACTGTGCAAGGAAACATTTGCTAGAAAACTTCCATCTGGCTGTATAACGGTAAAAAGAAGTTCGGTAACTTTGCGTATGTATTGCTTTCTAATTGAAACATCACTATTTTTTTTAAAGTAAGATGTTATCACAACAAAACAGAAACAATACAAACAAAAGCATTCAATTTTCACAATCGATTAACGAAAGCAGGACCAAGAAAATAAAAAACCCACGAGGGCTTACAACAAAATGCATACAAAATAAAACTGAAAGATAAATGACAAAAAAACTACAATATTCCCTTAAATAATGCATTTGAACAATCTCGAACACAACAAAAAAATATGCATAAATGAGATATGTTGTATGAACTATAAAAGGGGATCATGTGTGTTTTAGACAAAAGAGACTGTCAAAGCCAGAGTAGTTGACCATAAAAGATAATGGTAGGCTGTCACTTCAACTTTCAAGTAAAGAGAGTAATAGTCTATAATTATTGGTTGCTTATGTCTAATTTTTTGAGATTGCAACATGAAAAATTTTGCATTTTACAGATAAATATAGATGAATAATTCCAAGTTCAAAAAGATAAAACTTGCAATAAAAATAGTATTGAAAATACAAAGCATTTTACATATAAATGTCGATAAAAAATCTAAAATTCTAGAATATAAGAAAAAACACTTGGAAAAAATTGGTATTGAAAATATTGAATATGATTTTGTGAAGAAATGCTACATTCAAGTGAATTTTGCAAAAACGTTTTTACAAAATGATGTGGCATGATAAATTTAACTTTGAACATTACCTCTCTTCTTTTAATTGCCCAAAATATGTAATAGTTACAATGACTCATCAGTTACTGAAAATGTTTTTTTTATTAAATTTATGTGTATACAGCATTCCTCGAATCTAAAAAGTAATTGCAATATAAAGCCAAAGTACATACACTTGAGGCGTGTTTGATACTTTGACATAGGGGAATGATTATTGGAATGATAAGAACGTCTGGTACATTGAAATGGGAATCAAATAGTGGTATAAAATCCATATATATTGGTTTTTCGAAACCAAGCTAGGGATGTGGTTTTGCACCCATTTCTAGTCTTTATTACTCATCTCCATTTCCTTTTTCTTAAAAAAAAAAAAAAAAAAAAAAAAAAAAAAAAAAACGTACTACAATAATCAGGCCTTTTAGACACAACCCAAAGTCATGGCTAAAAGCCAAAAAGTCATGGCTATACATATTTATCACAATATAGTGTATAGTGTAGAATCAAGTATGATTACTATCGATCATTAATAACTTGACTTGTGTTAACATCACGTACGAAATGCAATGATTCCTCTATATTGAATAGTATGACGCTAGTGCATGTGTTGATCATTCGAAACAATTCAAGTAACCTCGACCTTTCATGGTGTCTTTCCATTCGATTGATTGTATTGACAACCCACATACAAGGTGACATCTGAAGACTATACATGAGGCCAACTGAAAAAGCAGGTATACACATCAAATAAATCTTGACCTGTCATTTATTCAATTTGGTCGATCTAATACTTAGTTAATTCTTTTATCTCTATGTTCTCATTGATACCTAATCAATAACAAACCAGAATGGCTTTTTAGGCCCAATTCCATCTATTTTTGTTGAGGCAATTCTAACTCGTTCATTGGCAACTGATCTAGCTCTTGAAATATGTGACATTCTTGATGCTTCCTTTTACTAGTCTTCTCAATTGGAATGAAAAAAGATTCTCCGCTCTACTCCTACTCCTTCTTCTCCTTTAGGATAGGGTCGTCGTTGGTCATTTTTTGCACTAGAAAACTAGTCAAAGCAACTAATTGTTTACGTACGAAATTTATAGAACATGAATAAGAAACCAAGCTGGATAAAAGAAGAGCAGGGTATAGTGAGAAAGCTCACCCTTTCCTTTAGACGATAAAGCTTTGTTTTACATCCCATCCCCATGAAAAGTCAATAGAAAATGCTTCAAGCCATTGTTGTTCTTTCGATGATGAACCACTCCAGTACAAGCTAAAGTGACTTCTAGGCTTTGTCCCCGATGCGTAGGGCCGATAAAGTTCCACTTCATTTTTTTTACCAAATATTTGAGTTGAAAGTCATAGTCAAAGTTTTAAAAAGTTTTAGCGATGATATTGTCGTCGTTAAAAGTGGTTCCCATAGTCAAACGTTGAAAATCGTTTATTTTATTGTTTGTGGACTTTTAACCAAGACTTGACTAAAATCCCGATTCTAATAGTAATATTACTTTTTTTTGCAAGCCAATAAAATATATTGATGGCAAAGGACAATAGGACATGAGACGAAACTTAAACCATTTTTTTCTAGTGGTAAAGAAAAAAGGCATTTCTTTATAAAGTACTAAAGCACATAATTTAAGCAACTAGCCTACCACGAAAAACAAAAGAAACATTAAAAGGTATACGAATCAAAAGCGGACCACTAACTTCATATTCACACAGCTTTTAATTGCGATGAAATCGGTGCATTGTTGTCTAGTAAACTGCTTAAGTTATAGTGAAACTTACATATATGATTGTACATTATTACCTGATAACAAGTTGAGTTCACGAATAAAAAACAATATTGTGGATTAAAGTGGAAGTTTCAATGGATGTCAAGCGCCTTGGATGCAGTGGATTTTACAAGACCAAACACAAAATAACCTATTTGGATTAAGTGTTGAAGTGTTGGTTTGAATTTTAAGAGCTGAATATGAAAAAACGAGATGAAGAGGTAACATGCACACCCAAAAAAGTGATATATTAATATTATAGTACAAATTCCATTTGAACAAGTTAGTCTCGATCAATATCTAGTAATGTTACTTTTCGATGTTGGTTTGAATTTATTTTATTTTATTATTATTATTATTTTTTTGCCCTATGACGCCACATTATAGGACACATAGCCATGGGCATGACAAGTGTCTTTTTTTTGTGTGGTTATTATGTGTGGTATTTTTGGTGATATGTTATAAGATTTTTATCAGGAAGGATGTTTATTTTATAATAGTATATGGTAGATGCTGACGTGACGGTAAATTAGACACCTATAACACCTAACTGCACATAACTCTCTTTCCGTGATTGAAATATGATCAATTTAACATTTAACTATCTCAAATGGGCTTGGATACACCTACCTACTTGGTAGTTTACCCGGATGAGATGGTACTGAGTCATTGGGAGAGAAGGAACAACAAAAGCCACAAATACCAAAATATTCTCCTAAGCAATGACACATTGTTTGCCAACTCACATAGGTAAACTACCTAGTGGTTGAACTAAGCTTTCTCCATCTCAAATTGTTTCATTACCGACATGACTATACCTTTTTATAATTTTCGTAAATGTAAGATGTCATATCAAGTCAAGGACAATCATTTAATTTGTGCAAGTTGGCTATATTATAGATGGGGACCCTTTAGATGTGCAATGAATACTCTTGAATACTCTGTAGTACGGAGTATTAATTAAACAAAGACCATAAAAACTTTTGACGGATCGAAAGATATTGGGTTTACCAAGAGACTTTGTAAACTGCTTGAGTTATAGTACTAAAGGGTGGTGATTTGTACATTTCTTAAAATGATTAGCATAATCTAATTGTTTGTGTTTTGACTAGGGGTGGAAACGAGCCGAGCCACTCGTGAAAAGCTCGGGATCAGATCAGTAAAAAGCTCGAACGAGCCGAGCTTAAACGAGCTCGAGCCCGAGCTCTATATAAAAAGCTCGTTTGGGCTCGCGAGCCTAAACAAGCCCTAGAAATATACACGTGATGCGTGGGAATCGCAACAGGCTTTACCTCTCGAGGGATCTCGAGAAGCTTACAACCCCCACCAGGCAGTGTACCTGATCGTTGTAGTATAGTATAGTGACAAGTACCGGGGGATTGATCGTTCAGCTTAGGAATAGTGTCGCTAGGATTAGAAAACCTAAATACTAGTTCTAAAGGTGAGGGAAGATTCTTTTTGTGTTTTTATATTTTATGAAAAGCAAGTTAAAATCTCGGGTTTGAAGGATTTGGGCAGAATTAGTTGCTATTCAACTAACCCAATACTAAGATGCAATCAAAATAAAATACTAAAAATGAAAATAAACTAAATTATACTAAAGTTGTGAGCAGTAATTGGAGAAAATGTGTTTACTTAGATTTCACTACTCCCTAGACATCTTTTACACGTTAATTACTTGTTATAATTGCATGGATGACGGATCGTATTCCTTAATACCATTCATGGGGTGGCACACTTAACTCCCCAATTCTATGAGCTCTTATCTCCTCCTACACCATGCCCAGCACAACTATAGGGATTGTAAACAGTGGCTCATGCATTAAATACAACCAATAAAGACCTAGTGCGCGTCTGTTCATGTTTGTTAAGACGTTCAAGCATGTTACCAATTGGAGATCTGCCAGTTTTCTTAAGCCTAACATATAAATCATTCATCCAAAACAAGTATAAACAAGTAATCAACACATAATTAACATCTAGGTTTCATTAGATCTAAGCAAACACAAGATAGATCTAGCCTAGCATGATGGAATTAAGACAAGAACAAGATATAGACAACCAACACATAGACATATTGATTGAATTAAAGGAACACTTATCTTGATTACACATGCAAGGTATCAAGGGGTTGGAACCCTTGAAAAACCTGTAAAGTTACACCAAAATCGTACTTAGGGTTTCTCCCAAAACTTCTCTCTTTTAATGTGAAAAATTAGAAAACTATATATAGGAAAAGAGGTCTGACGGCGTCAAGACAAATCTTGTGACGCCGTCACCTCGCCGCCAAAACTAATCTCGGACTGCCTTGATCTACATTTGACGCCGTCAAGACTAGCTCATTTCCAGGCCGTCATGACTTTTACTCTTGACGCCCTACCTTCGTGACGCCGTCAAATCTGTACTGGGTCGTCATGGAATTTTGCTCTTGACGCCGTCAGGGAATTACTCTTGACGCCGTCACCTACTGTTCCCAGCATGGAAAATTAAGACTTTGGCGTTTTCTTCACTTTTATGCTCCAAAAACGTCCGAATTGCTTCCTTTTCCAGATTTCAATCCCAAAGTACCTAAAATCACAAAAGGAACGATTTAGGGCAATATTTGATCAAATAAATTCGAATTCCGGCTTAAATGACCCCCTAAAAACGGACCATTTTTCGCCTCATCAACACGTATATATAATTTCTATACGTATAACCATGTTAACGAGCTCAAACCTTGTGTTAACGAGCCGATCTTTGTATTAACGAGCCGAGCTCGAGTCTTGTATTAAAGAGCCGAGCTCCATTTGAACTTTACACATCATATAAATTAGTCGAGCCCGAGCCGAGCTCGAGCTTGTGAAAAATTTCACGAGCAGAGCTCGAGCTCAAAATGTGAGGCTCGAAACGAGCTTGAGCTCGAGCTTTTTATATATAAACGAGACGAGCTCGAGCTCTGGCCGGCTCGGGCTCGACTCGGCTCGTTTTCACCCCTAGTTTTGACATTTATACTTTTACATGAGTGAATATAAATAAAAGTGATGTAAAGAGTATAAATGTCAAGATACAAAAAGTTTGAGTGTGCATTTAATTAAATGTGCAAATCATCTCCCTATATTGAAACTTACTTATATTATTGTACATTATTACTCGATAACAAGCTGAGTTCATGAAAAAAAAAACAATTTCTGTTGCGGAATTAAATTGGAAGTTTCAATGGATGTCAAGCGTGTTAGATGCAAGTATAGATTTTACAAGACCAAACACAAAATAACACATTGATATTAAGTGTTAAAGTGTTGGTTTAAATTATGAGAGCAAATAAACGAGGTAAAGACTAAAGAGGTGACATGTACACCCAAAAAAGTGAAATATTATACAAATTCCATTTGAACAAGCGATGATCTCGATCGGTATCCAGTAATGTTACTTTTCGACATTGTTCTAGATTTTACTTGGCAACTTTAAGTAAATTTACTTGGCAACGTTGGTTTCAATAGGTGTCATTGTCATTACGCGGTTTTTTAGGAAATTTACAAATCAATATCAATTATTAGAAAATCGTTTAAAAATGTAAGTCTCTATTCACATGTCAAAAGTCATTATCAAGGGCAACATTGTACTATACATATCTGTGAGGCCTGGCTCGTCTTCTACTTCCTTCAATGTTAATACCGGTAACAAGAAACCCGTATCGATGCAGTATAAGCTAAGCGACGGGCCTCCAAATATTTCGGATGCTGATCGACGTGCAAACAATTTGAACCTGGACCCGACTAAAGAAGCTGAACCCCTGGTGATAAGCCGACTTCCATAGGAACTTTTTTGGTCGTGGTTACAGTAGCTAGTGTTGTATCTTTCTAATACTTGATAGTTATGATTGTGTTGTTGTGTTTGTATCTTCTATATATGAAGTTTTTTATTGCAAGTTTATGATGTTTAAAATCTTATATGTACTTCGCGTCTATGATAAATAAGATTAGATCGATATTCATGGCTATCATTTAAGTTGACTTTAACATAACACATTGGGTTATCCTTCACCCCGTCAGGTTGACTAGTTTTTCATAGTTTGACTGTTTTTTACCCAAACTCGTTTTAACTGTGATGGCGTGATATTACATGTTTAAATTAGAGTTTACAAATTGAAGCTCATAGATAGATCTAAACCCAACAAAAAGTGGGAGTTGAATACCATATATGTAACAATGTCATATAGAAAGGTCTACATCACGGTATAAAAATGTAAGAGCAAAGGGAGTGATACCATGTTAACACCGGGTTTTTTTTGCCACGTCAGCGTCACATCATTTCAACACAAAATAACATAACACCAAAAAACACCCCGTAATCATAACACCAAATAACACCACCTTTTTGGAGTCACTTTAAAAAATGGAAAAAAAAAGTAAATGGAAACGGCGTTGGGGTAATGATGAGGCAAAAAATGATCCGTTTTAGGGGGTCATTTAAGCCCGGAATTGAATTTATTTGATCAAATATTGCTCTAAATCGTTCCTTTTGTGATTTTAGGTACTTTTGGAGTGAATTCTGGAAAAGGAAGCATTTTGGACGTTTTTGGAGTATAAAAGTGAAGAAAACGGCAAAGTCTTAATTTTCCTTGCTGGGAACAGTACCTGACGAAGTCACAAGGTTCTACATGACGACGTCAAGAGTAAAACAAGAGGTGAAGTGGATAGAGTCCGTGACGATCCAGAGAGTTTTTACACTAGGGGCATGGCGGCGTCACCATAGGCCGTCATGGTCCCATTACATGTGACGGCCTAGAGAAATTTTGCACTTGACGGCATCAGATTTGGATCTAGGCAATCCGATATTACTATGGGCGGCGAGTTGACGGCATCAGATATTTCTTCTTGACGCCGTCACGATGGAAAATCTATATATAGTTTTGTAATTTTCATTCATTAGGGGAGGACAAGTAGAGGGATAACTTGGAGAAACCCTAGCACGATTTTTACAGTTCTTTCAAGGGTTTTTACCCTTTGAAACCTTTCATGTTCAATTAAGATAAGTATCCTTTCAATTCATTCAGTATGTCTATGTGTTGTTTGAATATATCTTACGCTTGTCTTGATCTTAACTTGCTAGGTTAGATCTCTTGTGTGTTTGCTTAGATGTAGTGAAACCTAGATGTTGATTATGGGTTGATTGCTTGTTTATAGTTGTTACGGATGAATGATTTCGATGTTAGGCTTAAGAAAACTGGCATACTTTCATAGGGTAACATGCTTGAACGTCTTAAGAAACATGAACCAATGCGTACTAGGTTTTTATGGTTGTATTTAATGCATGAGCGAATTCTAATGATCCCATATTAAGAGCTTCTTGCAGACTCGACATAGGAGTGAAGTAGGAGCTTATAGAGTTGGGGAAGTACGTACGCCACCCCACAAATGGTATTAAGGAATATAACCCGTCATCCACGCAATTGTAACAAACTATCAACCTGTAAAAAGATATCTAGGGAGTAATGAAACCTAAGTAAACACAATTTTTCCATTATTGTTCACACCACTAGTTTAATTAGTTTTATTTACATTTTTGTTATTTTATTTTGATTGCATATTTAGTCATTGGGTTAGTTGACTAGAAACTAATTCCGCCCACTCTTCCAAAACCCGAGATTTTACTTGCTTTTCATAAAATATAAAAATACAAAAGAATCATCCCTCACCTCTAGACCTAGTTTTTAGGCTTTCTAATCTTAGCGACACTATTCCTTAGTTGAACGATCAATCCCCCGGTACTTGTGACTATACTATACTACAACGATCAGGTACACTGCCTGGTGGGGGTTGTAAGCTTCTCGAGATCCCTCGAGAAGTAAAGCCTGATGCAATTCCCACACATCAAGTAACTTGGAACAAAACAAATGGGGGAGTGATAACTTGGAGCCAAGTTATGTTATAACTTGCGTTGCTACAACACCGTAAGTTACAACGCAAGGCCAAAGCGAAACCACTCGGTATCATAACTTGGACATAACGGCGTTGATATTGTGCCATGTAGACCATAACGCCCCATTTACGTTATTACACCCTACACTCTTAAAACAATATCATAAAACCTTAAGATCAAAGGGAGTGATACATTGTTAACACCGGGTTTTTTTTTTACCACGTCAGTGCCACATCATTTCAACACATAATAACATAACACCAATAAACACCCCGTAATCATAACACCAAATAATACCACATTTTGGGACCCACTTAAAAAAATGGAAAGAAACAAACAAATGGAAACGGTGTTGGGGTAACTTGGAACAAAACATGTGGGGGAGTGATAACTTTTAGCCAAGTTATGTTATAACTTGCGTTGCTAGCTACAACAATGTAAGTTATAACGCAAGGCCAATGCGAAACCACTCGCTATCATAACTTGGACATAACGGCGTTGATATTGTGCCATGTAGACCATAATGCCCCATTTACGTTATTATTCCCTACGCTCTAATACTATAAAGAGTATATCACAACCCTTGCCTCATGTATCATGTAGGGTAGTAGTAGCCAAAGGGCCTCAAACGAAGTCTTTAAACGGTCTTCTACTTCTACTTCTTTTTTCTTCTTTTTAATGCCAAAAATCGTTTATACAAAATTTACTTTTTTTTGCCGCAACAACTTTCACCTAAATGGTTAATATCATTTGTACACCATATAAGCATCAGGGAATTGAAAGAGTTTAGATTTGTAATATGGGTAAATATATCAATCGGTGTAGCATTTGTACGTGTATAATTTCTCTCCAACTCTTGGTTCCAAAATTAAATTTAGAGTAACTACATAAATGGTCCCTTTGATTTGCCAGGTTTTATGGATTCAGTCTATTTTTCATTTTCGTTACGGGTCCAATCATTGTGGTTTTGACCCATCATGGATCCAGTCCAAAACCACTCGTAATAAAGATGAAAAATGGATCGAATCCGTAACATCCGACAAACAAGGACCATTTATGTAGCATTTTGGATTGGATCCGTGATGGGTCAAAACCACAGTAAAAATGAATTGAATACGTAAAATCCGGCAAACCACAAGGACCATTTATGTTGTTAACTCTTAAATTTATGTCGTTAATATTCGAATAATTATGACTTAAAGTACTTTCAAGGTTCAGTTAACTACTTTTTGCTTTTTATCAAGTAATTTTAAATTTCAATGTTATATGGTAAACTAAATATACCTTCAAACAATCAAAGTTACTTCAAGTGGTAAAATAGCTTGATTTACAATGTATAAAAACAAGGTGGGAAACCCGCGCGTTGCCGCGGGTTGTTTTCCCAAAGAACCATTTCCTGCTGCATTTAGTAATCGTTGTGGACTGTAAATGTGCGACATAGATTGGAATGTCACCTGATAACATAAGATACATTTTCTAAAAAACTTTAATATACCATTGGTCTTTCACTGTTAATTCAATTTGAGAAACAGTGATGACAGTTAATGGATTTAATGAATCCTTGTTACTTACATTACTCAGGTTACATTAGAATGACACAATAGATTAAACTCTATAACATCAATACCTCTAAATAGACGATGCTAGTTGTGTCCCTCTTCAAACTGTGCCAACCTAGAACAAACAAACGTGCAGCTTTCATATCGAAATAAGATACATAAGTTGTAAAGCAAGGATCTATAACCAAATAGAATTTAAATTCCTACGACATTATCCAATAACAAATATATGTATTGTGGATTGTATTATTGAATAATTACATTTTTTAATTTATAGATAATCATTCATGAATGATTGAAGTTGTTTATTCCAGCCAATAGAAGCTCGGGCTAACGTTTTCACTCACCAATATTTCATATAAACTTTAGTAATTAAAACATTTTTATTTCATGATTCTCATTGAACTGTCATGGAAAGTCATACCTTTCCTCACAAACTAAGTTTTATCTTAAACTTTTGTTGAAAGTGCTGTTGTTGCACCCCAAATTTTAAAATGCAAATTGGATAAAAATTGCATCTTTTATGGTTTTTGCTAATTGATCATGGAAAAAAATAGTCATTACAATAGCTACATATGAGCAGATGTTTTGGATCTTATCAAGCATTATAACTGGTCGACATCCATGGAAATAACATACCTGGTGTAAGTAGTTCTTGTACTCCTTTTAGCAGAAAGCAGAAACTTACCATTTTCAACTAACACTGCTGCAAATCCAAAAGTAAACCAAATAAACTCATTCTGATATATGTTGCAGCAACTCTAAAGGCAGACACATAACCTGTTGATGCATAGAACAATCAAATCATTTGGTCTTAAATTTGCAGCTGCAGGCCGGTCTCTCACATAACGACGTTTGGTTGTCGTAAATGGCTCATGGTCCCAATAAGGCCATTATTGTCTTCCAGTTGCCCCTACATTTCAATAAAACAGTAGTTTTGAATAAGATTGTCTAAACAAAATGTAGTCTCATATGTATATAATCAAGCTTACCTTTGTATCCCACATTATTTTCTAGGCCGCCATCATCTTGAACAGCAGTGTTAACCAACCGGTCGTTGTTAAATGGTTGGATGATTGAACATCTATCTTGTTTCGCAATTCCATGGTAGGTGTGTGTAACTTTAGTATTAGGGCACGGCCAGTCTTGGCAGGCAGGTGCGTCTGCACAACATTGTATACATAATAGTGTGTTACAGTAGTGACGGCAGGTTAGGCATTTAAAAAAAAAGAGAGAAAGAAAGAAATAAAGGATAAAATGAAAATCATTTAGGCAAAATTCTAATTAGGTGCCGCATACCCAAGGATAAAATGTGATATGTATTGACCAACAATCACATCTATTGGTCAATATATGAATGCGTGAACCTAATGGGTGGCTGGATTATTTGTTTTGCCTGCTTTCTGATCCTATCACATCTATTGACCAACAATCATTCACTCCTGGCGCAATCTACAATCAAACAAAGATGGCATCAGCAACCCCACAATAATAGCAGTTCAGTTTAAAAAAAAACTACTCCGTAATTTACAAATAATTCTACCCGGTTTGCAAGATGCCATCACCAACCGAAACCGATGATGTTTGGGCATGTCTCTGTGAACTACACGTGGAAACCCACGGACACAGATTCCTCCTTGTGGACCGAGTGTGCGCAGAGGACCTTAGCAATGACTGTGATGGCTGGTTTTATTGACCCGAAAGAAGTGAGAAAGTAGAACTTGCAACAGCTGGTCATACAAAAAAGAGGATATAAGCAAGTTCATTTGTCAGAATTAGGCACAAAAAATAGCATGTACATAAATAATAAAGCAGGAACTAAAAATTTTGCGTGTTGTATCATCATTCACAAATGAATCAGGTCATGCTTCAATTGGGGAAATAGCGGTCCTTCAGCTGAAAATTTCCATGGAGATAACATGCAAACTTCAAATGTGCGTTACACAGATAGAGCCCACATTTCACGAAATGCCAGTACGGCGAAAAGATCAATGATGTCAGGTGGCAGGCCAAACTAATCAGATAAACCTGTTGATAGCCGTTCCAAAGGATTAGGTTTACGCATTGGACGTATATGAACTACACTAATATCAGAAGGTATAAGTGGTTCTCCACTTATCTCAGTTTAACGTACTTGTTCATGTTGCTTTTAGATGGACGTCCATTTTTTGGAAAGCTAAATAGTTATCGCAATCAAAATTTCTGAATTTTAATATAACTCATACTCCATACTCTAAACACCCAAAATCCCCTAAAAACGACCCAAAACCCCCCTTTAAACCGCATCTTTGCAGCAGACAAAAACACCCCATAAAATGACCCTGAACGCCCCTTTAAATCTGCACTTTTGCAGCAGCTCCGAATAATTATTAAAGCGACCCAACGACACTTAAAACGACCTAAGAACATCCCATAAGCTTTTTGAAAGCAGCACTATAGGATAGATGTTGAAAAACAGGCTTAGCCGTTGAATGTATCAGCCTTCAACAATAGCAAAAAACTTTTTTAAGTTTCATGTAACTATTACACTTTTCCAGCTGAGTTTTTACTGATACGGAAAAAAAATCTAGAAAAATCACCAAAACCTGACAAAAAATCAGTTTCGGGACCTCTTTTACTTCTTCCTGGCTTCGGATCGAAAGATACGACTGGAACATTGTATGGTCGAAAACTGGTTATGAAAAAGATGTTTAAAAAATCATTTGAAAGAAAGAAACAAAATTCACAAAGAAAGACGAAGAAAAATGGTTGAACAAAATATGTATCGAATGTTGGTTACCCGGAAACGGTACACCATCAGGTGAGACATTCTTGTCAAAGGACTGTGTGGCAGCTCATTTTTAGAGTTTCTTTTATATTTTCGTGTAATTTAACCCCTTGACAATCATGTAATTTAACCCCTTGACCATCAACATAAACCTCAACTACTTATTTCAGCCAGAACATCAAACAACCATACTCTATGACTTACATGCCCATTTCCTTACACAAATAACCCCTAAAAGTAGTTAAAGAAAAAGGAAAAACCGTTACCTGTAAATAATGTCCAAGAGTTACGATGTCAACATCTATGGCATGTAAATCAGGCATGGCTTCCTTTAACGCATCATTAGTTTCTCCAAGCACGCACATTATAGAGCATCCATTCTAAAACCACCGCATACTCCCCTCTCTAACCACTTTCTTCATCTACAAACAGTGACCTGTCCAAGAGTTACAGGGGCGGAGGCATGTGTAAGCCAGGGGTAGCGGTCGCTACCCCTGAACTTTTACCCGGTAGTGTAATTTTAGCGATTTTTGGCCATTTTTTGGCGATTTCGCTACCCCTGAAACAAATTTTCGCTACCCCTAAACAAATTTTCGTATTTCGCTACCCCTAAACTTGGCTCCTGGCTCCGCCACTGAAGAGTTAGATATGTAAGTATGCAGCTATGTGCAATCATCCCTACTCAAAATAATCAAGACCGTAGTTATTTACAGAATTTACATATACATCAGTTCCCAACCTTCCAGGTGAGCTCAATCCGACCCTTTTTCAAACCCAAACCCCTATTTCAACCCATGACCTAAGCATCTATATAAAAATATTATAACAAAGTATACATCGACCATCTTTTTTTACCAAATTGCATCTATAGTTAAGTTAGTAACTAAACCCAATAAAGAAAGCAAAATAAAAATCAAATCTTTATCAATAAAGATACACAAACTCACTTCAACAAATCAAATAATAACCATTAATTTTTATAAAAAAATTCACAAACCAACCAACTTGAAAGTGATGATCAAAAGCAAGCGCTCAAAAAGCATCTTCAAATAAATCACATCATAAACATAAAGAACGAAACTCAGGCACCTGGAAAATTTAATCAGAATGCTTGAATTGAAATTATATGAGAATAAAAAATTAACTAAAACCCTAAGAATATGAAATTAATAATAAACCTTAGCGACATGTTTGTAACATCCTCACAGGCAACAGTAGAAACCATTTTGGTCGGATCGGATGGCGACGGGTTTATCAGGAGGAGTTGTACCGTTCGGATCTCAAAGAAAGGAAAGGGTCGTGAGTTATGATGAACTGGGTCGGGGCAAGAATAAGGAAATGGTATAATGGACTTGGGCGGGCCGGGTTAAAAAGCAAAGGTTGGCAAAAAAGGGCGGGCAACAAAGCCCACTCAATGTATAAGTGTTATAATTATAATTATAATATAATTTTGTAACTTTTTTTTTTTTTTTTTTTTTTTTTTTTTTTTTTTTTTTTTTTTTTTTAAGGTTATGGAGAAGTAACTCTTGAGTCTTGAGCTTTGTTTTCCTCTTTTTTATGCATCTTTCGTTTAGATTACAATTTGCTAGGATTTATCGCATGTTATAAAGTAGTCTTATCTTACTATCTTATAAAGCATTTAACCTTTTTGAAGCATTAACGCCTTAAAATTCAGTAATACAAATTTATAAGGTAAATGTACAATTAATTTAAACACACTTTCTCAACATTAAATACCTTAAAAACTTAATTTAATTTCAACAATACAAGTATTCATGCAATGTTTACCATTCATTACGTCCTCATATCAACCAAACATGATTAATACGGTAATAAATCATTACATTACATCATTTATTTCATTACTTTGTTTATTATATTTAGTTGACATTTCATTCCGTAAAACTAATACCGGTCATGTTAAAATTCAATTGAGGTTTAGCCATGTAAATATTGCAAACTTTTTCTTGTCAGTGTAGAATATTGGAAATAGTGTAGAATAATAATCCTATTTGTCGTTCGATTGTTTTTCGTTAGCTTTTTATACTTTGACTGTGATCAATGTAACTCTACAAATGGCTATGCAAGACGTATGAAGCCCGACAAATCACTAGACTTTCACTATTTTTAGATTAATTAAGTGATTAGGACACAATGACCTTCAAAGTTTTACGTGCTTAACTATAGATAAAGAGGTTAACATATTTGGATGTTACTGAATTTTGCGTTTTTGCTCATTATTTTTTTATTTTATTATAATTTTTTTTCACTTGATATTTAGATATTTTTATAAACCTAACCGTAAAAACAAGTGATTTGAGGGTAAAATTTTAAAAAGTTTATCAGCTTAAGTAATGTCTTTAGTAAGTTTTGTAGTCCAACGTATACTTTTTTGAGTTTGTACGTAATCCGTATATGGCTTTACATAATGTTCGTAAATGAATTTTGAACTATAATCTATGTCTTGGGGCTTTTTTTAAAATTAAAAAAACCATAAGGCTCATTCTGAAACAATGTAATAACTTAAAGGACCACAATCAGCAGTCCATGTGCAATAGTCCAACCATTTACTCGATCTGCCAGACCCCCAATACAGTCCACACACCAAACTAAAGTTCAAGGGTTCTTTTAAAACTTTCAAAACTTTCAAAACTACAGGGTTCATTTCGAAACATAATCATAACTTAAAGGACCAGACTCATCGTTCCTTATGTAATCAATTCTGACAATTTTATGCACCCGTCAGGCCGTCATTAATCTTACACATCTAAATTCTGGTCTAGTTCAACTATAGGGTTCATTTCGAAACAGCATCACAAATTAAAGGACCATAATGACATTGGTCCAGTTCACTTATCACTATTAACTCATTACACACTTATTCCTTTGCTATGTTCCTGAAGCTTAACCGGTCCGAATTCGATTTGGAGCTCAGTTCATTTTTTTGGACTTCTTTTTTATATGATTTAGTTGCATGCATAACAGTAATTTTCATACTGTTTTATAATAATATAATTTCTAATACTAGTATCCTAAAGCACCAATAACGAATAGTTTTATTTCATTTTTATGATTTTTTTTTTTTTTTTTTGTGGTTAGCCGGGTTTCACATTTTTAATAAGTGGAGTGAAACGCCCAGATTATATATATATATATATATATATATATATATATATATATATATATATATATATATATATATATATATATATAATTCTGTAAACTGTATAAATTGATAAAACTAGCGGAAGCGTATTTTCTACATCATACGGGCATATTTCAAACATCCCGTTAAAATACTAAACTTTGCAAAATACATAACAATGACTCTTTAAACTTGGTAAAGAAGCTGGTTCTTGATTTAAGGGCATTCCAAACTGATAACAAATGATGGACATGAGGAGCTCGTTACCTAACCCGCGAGCTACACCATTTTAACCCATTATGCCCCATTTAGCATGTACATGGTCTCATCTTGCATACCTACAAAATATAAACTGAGAACGGTAAGTCTATAAGACTTAGTGAGATAACGGAACTGTATTAAATCATAAACTGGACATAAGCATGATGCTGAATAAGTATATATAGTACTATTCTGACTACATGAATCGTAATATTGACTAAGTGCATAAGCACGACAGTAACTGATTAAATACATGATACACCATGTTACTGACTGAGTACATAAGCATACTAAGTGTGTAAAACACATACTAACTGAGTGCATAAGCACATACTGGCTGAGTACTTATAGTACTATACTGGCTGAGTGCATAAGCACATATTGGCTGAGTACTTATAGTACTATATTGGCTGAGTGCATAAGCTGAATGCATAACTGACTGAATACATAGCTGACGAGCCATATAAACATGTTAATCATCCATATAGAATGTCTGAGTTCCAATTTTGGAACATTTACTATTCTAAGGCTCGATTCTCCACTAAAGAGGTCTAAGTTCCAACTTTGTCTGGAACACATGTGTGATCACATAACTGACTATATACTTATAGAATGACATGCATATATAAACGCATCGCAGGCCAAAAGTGCATAAAGCACCTTGCAAACATTATTAAACGCATATAACATTCATATATAAATTAAGATTAAGCTAAATACTTGTGCTTGACTAAAACATGATACTAAGCTGAGCTGGAGCTTAGACCAAGCAGAAACTGAGCAATAATATGGTCACGAGGTTAAACTAAGACAGGATACTAAAACTGAACTAATTACTAAAATTGTACTATAACATAAAACAAGGCTGAGATATAACTTAATATACTACAGCTGTACTATAATATAAAGCTGAATTACTATAAACATAATGCTGAGACCGCTATGGCATATAACTAAGTTTTCGCTATAAATAATACTGACGTTGAGCCATGACATACTACTGAATAAGACCAATCGGGTCTACTTTATACTGAATATGGCCAAACAGGTCAACATGATAATGAATATGACCAAACAGGTCAACATGACATTTAATATGACCAAACAGGTCAACTTGATGCTTAATACGACCAAACGGGTCAACTTGATGCTTAATACGACCAAACATGTCAACATGATAATGAATATGACCCAATGGCTCAACTTAATACTTAATTTGACCAACAGGTCAACATGATAGTTAATATGACCCAACGGGTCAACTTGATACTAATATGACCTCACGGATCAACATGATACTAACATGACCACACGGGTCAACATGATACTAGTATGACCACACGGGTCAACATGATACTAATATGACCACACGGGTCAACATGATACTAATATGACCACAGGGGTCAACATGATACATAACTTACATAATACTTGAGATATAGCAAGGCATATATATATATACTAAACATGCTTAATCTATTAAACATGTTAACTGAAAATCCGTTACTCACCTGGGCCGTATAATGCAAGATGAATGATTCTGAATATGCCTCGAACACCTATATCATGATAGATGCACACGTATAATGTTAACACGTAACAACTAGGCATGGATATAACATGATAGCCCAAATATAAGTGCAACTAAGCACACATAAACTAACTATTATGCATGAACTCATAAACTAGTTATAGCATAAATCTCGCCAAACATGAATTACTATGCTCGCGAACTCGAGCTAAGCTAACCAAGTCTTATCACTTGGTTCTACACTTTCATAACATGAATTATAATCATATAGGCTGAGAACATAAGCTATCATAGCATATAATCACCCGGGACTCGCAAAAACATCTTATCATGTCGTAATTATCAAAACACTAAACAAAGTGTTTGCTGATTTACTGCAGCAGCATATAAACACATTGTTTTAACTGATTTAAATACATAACCAGGTCATGAGGCTAATTTTCCATGAAAGTATACTATTTTCCCTTTCCGAAAAGGTATGGCATGCTCCCAACGGAGTTTCGGTCTATCCGGTATGAATTTTTAAAGTTCGGTTTGCTGCACATTTTAAAATCAGACCTTGTTGTACTAAATCACATTTGAGACCAATTTAACTACTAAATGAGCAAAAACTTCATGAATAACAACTGAAGTACACTTTAGGCTTTCCAGAAAGTCCGGCCATGATTCAATACGAGCTACCATCGATTTTATATGATTTTTCAAACACGACTAATCACTGCTGGAAATTTCAGCAACTTGTTTAACATCATATATCACACAAATCGCATAAAGGGTGTTTGGTTTAGCTTCTAAATACATCATAAACACCTCCTAAACATCATAACCTAATCACTAACATAATCCCATCATAAACCCTAATAATCATATGCATAACTGTTGACGTATGTACCCTCCGGATACATGCCGAACAAGGATAGGCTCTCCGGATATGCATCAGGTAAAACATTCTCAGACGTGTTCGAACCATACGAACCAATATCCGAAGGGTTACGAATATCCGCGTGACCCCAGCCCTCCGGATATCACATGCCCTTCGGATAAGCCAACAAGTACTTGGACCAAAGTACAAACAAGTACACCAAAGTATATGGTAATGGAGTCTAAACTAGCGAACATTATGGGCTAAGTACGAACCAGCCTGGCACTTCATGTAGAGAGTCTATAAATAGAGGGGAAATCTTCATTTAAGGTTAACTAATTCTCTACCACTCTCTAGTTTTATTCATACTTTCTCTCACTAAAATATATACTTACTCTCACGCCGGAGGTTGGTCCTGGGATACATTCCCGGGACGAGTCTAACGGACGTATTTGTTTTGCAGATATCCGAAGTAACACGCAATAAGCAAGAACCATACCGAATCCGGAGGACCTGCTCTAGTCCGAAGGATTCATCTCGCTTGTTCGAAGTAGAAGCAAACTTTTACTTCAACAAATTGGCGCCATCCGTGGGACCCGTCATTCACTCTACCGAAGCTCAGAAATGACAGGTCCTTCTCCAACCACACCCGAAGGATCCGGAAGTCGTCCGGATAACAATACCAATCCTGTTAACCTTGAACAAATCCAAAGTCACTTCGCTGCTCTAAAATCTCTCATCCAACAATACAATGTCTCGGGAGAAACACCGATTGACCCTATCCAACTCGACTTTGAGGTTGCCGGATCTCATGATGTCGAAGCCCAAAAAGCCGAAGAGGAAAGGACGAACGACTTATCCAAGCCTTTCAAGGCAGCGTCCAAGAGTCCGTTTACCCGGAGGATCATCGATTTCTCCGGACCAAAGGGTTCAAAGTATCTGATGCCCTCTCACTTAAAGTTGTACAACGGATCTACAGATCCTGATGATCACATCACCAGATTTGAAGGGGCGGCCAATCAAGGTGCGTGGCCCATGCCCATTTGGTGCATGATGTTCCAGCAGACCCTGGACGACGCTGCTAGAGCATGGTTTGATCGTCTTCCGCGAGGTAGTATTGACAATTGGGATGAATTGAGTGAACAGTTTGTTCAGAGGTTCGCCCTTCGTAGAAAATGTATCAGAGATCCGATGGAAATTACCAAGATCGTCCGTAGAGCCAACGAAGCCCTCCCGGAATTTAAGGAACGATGGACGGATGAGGCTAGCCGCATTTCAGGAGTACCAGAGCTGATGCAGATATCCTCTTTTATTGATGGTTGTAAAAGTCCGGAGCTAGCGAAGAGATTCTCCGAGAAGGTTCCCCAGAGCATAACCGAAATGATGATGCGAGTTGATGACTTCGTCCGTTCCGAAAGAGTGTATCGGCTAACGGAAGTACCGAAGGGAGAAAGGCTGGATAATTTTCGTAGAGACTATCAACCTAATCCGTACGGCCGAAATGACCATAACACACAACGGTCCTCCTTCAGGGGAAACCACAGGAAAGATGTTCAAGACTTCAAACCAAGACGAAATGAAAATTTCGCACCATACATGCCCAGACGAAACGACAATAACACCTATCGGACAGACTACCGGAGAGATCATCGGCGTGACGATGGGAATAGAAGAGATACCAGACCATTAGACTTGAACATGCTCACAAAGGCCCCTAAAGAGATCCTTTCAACGGAACACCAGCTCAGGCTACCGGCACCCCCGCCATTAAGAGGAAGACCGTCAAGAGAAAACATGGATAAATACTGCGATTATCATGGAGAGAAAGGCCATCTCACCAACGACTGTCACAATTTGAAAGAACAACTCAAGATAGCCCTGGATACCGGCAAGCTTGACCACCTGATCAGAGATGTCCGACAAAGAGACAGAGCACCGCCCAGAAATAACCAGCAAAACAACCAAGGTCGAATCATCAATATGGTCCGACACCAAGAAAAGAATCCGAAACGAAAGACGATAGATCAGGAAGAAGAGTGGATGAGAGCCCCCATAAGCTTTCCTCCGATCCTTCCGGGGGATGCTTCCGATGAACCACTTATAATAGAAGCAGAGATTGAGGGATATACTGTACGGAGAGTATATGTCGACCAAGGTGCATCTGTAGAAGTGATGTATGAACACTGCTTCCTAAATCTGGACCCTTCCATCCGATCACGTCTATCTAAGACAAACACACCACTGATAGGATTCGCGGGAGAAGCCATAAATCCGTTGGGAAAAATCGAGTTAGAAGTCTGTTTCGGAAACGAAGGGTTGTACCGCCGAACTATCATGAAGTTCACAGTAATCAGGTCTCCCTCCCCATACAACGTGATACTGGGTCGTTCTGGAATCAAAAAACTTAGGGCCATCCCATCAACCATACACTCCATGATGAAATTCCCAACACCGAGAGGTATTGCCACTCTGGTAACCCGATCGGTCATTATCTCAGAGTGTAGAAAGCTCGAAGAAAAGTTCTTGATGGGAAGGGAAACGCAAGCAGAGATATCCCCGGAAATCACCATTGAAGAAACTACTGGAACCGAAGAAGTATTGGTTCATCCGGCATATCCGGAACAGCTAGTAACAATAGGAAGGAATTTTTCAAAAGAGGGGCGAAGACAACTAGTAACGTTGCTCAAAAACAGCCGAGACGTTTTCGCATGGGAGCCTTCAGACATGACTGGCGTTCCCCGTTGGGCCGCCGAACATAAGCTCGACATAAATATCCAAGACAAACCGGTGGCACAGAAAAAGAGATTTTTCTCGGAAGAAAAGAACCAAGCCATAAATCGGGACGTGGAAGAATGGCTAAAGGCCGGAATAATCAGACCCGTCCGGTATCCGACGTGGATTTCTAACCCCGTACTGGTGAAAAAACCGGACAACAGCTGGAGGATGTGTATCGATTTTAAGAACCTAAACTCATCATGTCGTAAAGATTACTACCCTTTACCCGAAATAGACTGGAAGATTGAATCGGTGATAGGGTTTCGCTACAAGTGCTTCTTGGACGCTTACAAAGGTTATCACCAAGTGCAGATGGCAAAAGAAGACGAAGAGAAAACAGCATTCTATACGGATCGGGGAACATACTGTTATGTCAAAATGCCATTCGGATTAAAAAATGCCGGAGCAACCTACCAGAAATTGGTAGATTCTAACTTCCGGAAGCAAATTGGCCGGAACCTGGAAGTATATGTAGACGACATGGTGATAAAAAGCCAAACGGAAAAAGAATTGTTGGCCGATATAGCTGAAACATTTGACAATCTCCGAGAAATAAACATGAAGCTAAACCCTCAGAAATGCTCCTTCGGAGTAGAGGAAGGGAAATTCCTCGGGTATATGGTGACATCCGAAGGGATTAGAGCAAACCCCAAGAAAACCAGAGCAATCGCTGATATGCAATCACCAAAATCGTTAAAGGAAATGCAAAGCTTAAGTGGCAAACTTGCAGCACTCAATCGTTTCTTGTCCAAATCTGCCGAAAGATCTTTGCCTTTCTTCGAAACATTAAAAAATATCACAAAAGACAACAAAGAAAAGTACCAATGGACAGACGCGGCTGAAAAGGCTTTCCAAGAAATGAAGAAAATGATTCTGGAACTACCATGCCTAGCGACGCCGAAACCAAAAGAAGACATGTACCTATACCTGTCAGCCGCAATGGAAGCAATAAGTGGGGTGTTAATGGTCGAAAGGGAAGGACGACAGATACCAGTTCATTATGTGAGCCGGACCTTACACGAAGCCGAAAAGAGATACGCTCCGGTCGAAAAACTGGCTTTAGCATTGTTACATCTGTCCAGAAGATTAAGGCGATATTTCGAAGCTCACCCTGTCAAAGTTATCACGGATCATCCTATCAAGCAAGTGCTAAATCGAGCGGAAGCTTCCGGACGATTAGCCAAATATACGGTGGAATTAGGAGCTTACAACATCACCTACGTACCCCGGAATGCCGTCAAAGGACAGGTACTGGCTGATTTCATTAATGAAGTACCCATCGGAACCATTTGTCCTGATCCGAAAAGGAGAGGCAAGGAGATATGTAACATCTCAGATCCGGAAGAATGGACCTTATACACAGACGGAGCCTCTAGTCGAAAAGGTTCCGGAGCAGGACTTGTGTTAATTAGTCCGGAAAAAGAAGAATACACCTATGCTCTCCGTTTAAATTTTGATGCTACCAACAACGGAGCAGAATATGAAGCACTTCTAGCCGGATTAAGAATTGCAAAAGAAATGCATATAGAAGCACTGGACGTGCGAGTAGACTCTAACCTGGTGGCAAGCCAAATTAACGGAGAGTTCACTGCGTACAAGGAGAGCATGACAAAATACCTCGCGAAAGCCAAAGAATATATCGCTTGTTTCAAACGCTTCAAAATAAAGAATATCCCGAGAGCTCAAAACCAAAAAGCAGATGTGCTAAGCAAGCTAGCATCCGTAGCATTCGACCATTTAACAAAAGAGGTCCTGGTAGAAGTGTTAGAGAAGCCGTCCACCGAAGAAGAAACAGTCAACACAATAGTAGAAGAAGAAGAGGAAAATTGGATGTCCCCCATATTCCGATGCTTAAACGAATGTATATGGCCGGAGGATCAGAATGAAGCTCGAAATCTCCGTATGAAGATAAGTCACTATACGCTAGTTGACAACGTGCTATTTAAAAAATCCTACCTCGGACCAATGTTACGATGTGTCGGACCCCTCCAAGCCAATTACATAATCCGAGAGGTGCTTGAAGGAGCGTGTGGCATGCACTCCGGACCCCGGACTGTGGTAGCCAAACTCATGCGACAAGGCTATTATTGGCCAACTATGCACCGGGACGCTAGAGAAGTCATCCGAAGATGTGATGCCTGTCAGATACATGCTCCGGTCCCAAAGTTACCAAAAACGGCGCTTACTTCCGTCATGGCACCATGGCCCTTCTTCCAATGGGCAATCGACGTTTTGGGGCCTTTGCCCGAAGCTCCAGGAAAAGTTAAGTATGTTATTGTGGCAATAGACTATTTCACAAAGTGGATGGAAGCTAAACCGTTGGCCAAGACAACCGGAAAGGAGGTTAAAAAGTTTGTATGGGACAACATCGTCTGCAGGTTCGGACTACCCAAGATAATTGTCACAGACAACGGAAGTAACTTTGTGGGAGATCCATTCAAAAGTTGGTGTGAAAGGTTAAACATCACACAAATCAACACGGCCGTAGCTCACCCTCAAGCCAATGGGTTGGTCGAAAGAGCCAACAAAAGCCTAATGAAGGGATTTAAGTCCCGGCTAGGAAGAGAGAGAGCAGGATGGGTAGACGAATTACCTAACGTACTATGGGCTTTCCGGACCACTCTGAAAACCAGCAACGGAGAAACCCCTTTCAGTCTAACTTATGGAAGTGAGGCAGTCATTCCGGCAGAAATTGGTATGCCTACCTTCCGGACTATGATGGCAAACCTTGAAAACAATGACGATGAGCTAAATCTAAATTTAAACTTACTAGAAGAACGGAGAGAAATGGCAGCCATAAGAGAAGCAAAATACAAAAAAAAGGTAGAGCAATATTACAACCGGAGGGTTAGACCCGAAGCCTTCAAAGTAGGAGATTTCGTGTACCGAAAAAACGAAGCAAGCAGAGTGGAAGATCAGGGAAAACTGGGACCTAATTGGGAAGGCCCATATCGGATAACGGAGGCCTATCAGCACGGCACATACAAGCTCCAAACCATGGACGACGTGGAAGTACCCCGCACATGGCATGCAATTAATTTGAAGAAATGTTTTATGTAACCTATTATGTACTCCTTCCACACAAGACTTCGAATAATACAACACCGAACGAATACACATCTGACTTGTGGGTCATACCGCCAGTCTTTTTATATTTTGGATCCAGATATACATTCTGAATAGTATCGCGAGTAAGAACAAGACGTTGTCTCCGAGCTACTGTATTTTTCAACGAAAGTTCACAACCAGATAACTTGGGTTCCCATTTGTCATCTAGTAAAATTTTCGAGCTCCTGATGTTGCAATGTATGACACTAAAATCGCGTGCAGCATCATAATGGATGTAACTTAATGCATCTGCAACACCGAGACAAATCTTCAACCTTTGCATCCATGTGAGGGTCAGATCACTTAGATATTTTTTGAGACTTCCGTTGGCCTCCTTCTTGTATATGATAAACTGCTCGCCTTGATCACAAAACCCAATAAAAGTCACTAGATTCTTATGTTTGAGACTAGAAAGCATCCACACCTTCATCTCAAACTTTTTTTTTTCTCATCTTCAAAATAAGAACAATACAACCTCCGTACAACAATATTGATATACTGTCCAGAATGAGGCATACGGCCTTGGTAAACCAATCCAACTGTTTTTCTTTTGATGAAATTCTTATAAGAAAAATTTTCGGTTGCCCGTTTCATATCCTCAAAACTGAGTTTGTAATGGAATTCAAAGCCTGTTGATTTGAAGTGATTCTGTGATCCCTATGTGTACCAAAAAAGACAAGATTAAGAAGTGTGCAGATTCAGAGGGTGGAACACTTCCAGTGTGGTTAATCATTCATTTTTGACATTTATCAAAAGAAAAATATGGTGAAGAGCTAAGTAAGCATAAGAGGGGATCTTGTGTATCATTATGAAGAATAGTTAGATTTTTCCAAAATTGTTGGCAAATGAAATTTTCGGTCAACATGGAAAAGACGTCAAATTAACCACCACCACCACCTTTAATACAAATAAAATAGTTTTGGGAAGTGACATGTGAATGGAGTGTTTTATTTTTTGTTTTGTACTCTCAACCTCAAAATTTCTTATATATATTTTGAGAAGTACCCAAGAACAATTACAACCATTTCCGGTCACTGTTTATTTTAAGCAATCCATAAGCAATGTGTTTTAAACATTAATTAATAAGAACAAAATATTGTTAAATATCAATCATTCACAGCCCATAACAAAACTTTGAAGCTGAAAATTTTATTATAAAGTATTTATCACATAACAGTTCATAGTTTATTTAAAATACTTTTTCTACTCGCATCTTTTTGTATCCATTCTCTTGTTTTGACATTTTCCTCTTTTATAAATATTTCAGTGGCTTACAATAAGAGCTAAAAAGAATAGTAATTACCTTCTCATGACTGGACGATGTCTCTCCAACTTCGTCCACAACTGATGAGTGTTCCTTTAACATCTATGGCAACAAATACCACAATAAGTAAATAAACCATCTCGTGTTATAGAGTAGTTATTGTGCTAGAAAGATAAAGAGAAAAAACCATCTTACACAATTTTTCCATTCCAATTGAAGTTCCAACGCTTTCTCAAGTCTTGTGACAATCTGATCAACATTCGGGCGTTGGGAAGGTTCTTCATTCAAGCAGTCATACGCTGTTTCCGCAAAAATATTCAATGATCGTGGATCCATTTGTTTCCCTAGTTTTGGATCAATTATATCATCAAGTATTTTCTCTCTATAATGAAAAATTGCCACCGAAGCCAAATACTTATTATCTTGATCATCAATTACTGATTCGCTACCACAAAGTAGTTCAAACATTACCATTCCAAAGGAGTAGATATCTGACTTGTGGTTCACACTGCCAGTCTCTAAATATGTTGGGTCGGTATACCCCTTTATAGAACAAACTGAATAAGTATGGAAAGAATGGTGTCTTTCAGATTCTTTAATCTTCATGGAATGCTGAAATCCGGATAACTTGGGTTCCCAGTCATCATTTAATAGAACTGCTTCACTGTTGATGTTCCGGTGTATAACGCTAAAATCACGTGGCTTATCATAATGAATGTAACTCAGTGCATGCGCAACACCCACAGATACCTCCAATCTTTTCACCCATGTCAACAACATCGGTTTATTCAGATGGTTTCTGAGTCTTCCCCTGAATACATCCTTGTAAACGATTGTCTCTGCACCAACTACATTACAAAACCCAACAATAGAAACAAGATTCTTATGCTTGAGACTAGACAGCATTGAAATCTCCGTCCAAAACTGTTGTTCTATTTCATCCTCCAATTCGTTGTTAATTAACCTCCGAGCAGTTATATCTATCAACTCACGTGACCACAAGAGCTGTCCCTTGTATCTCTTTTCAAATCCACCTGTACTGCTGAGGAGATTTTTATCATCAAAGTAGTTGGTGGTAGACAATAAATCTTCATAGGAGATACTCAGGTGAGCAAGGTGGTTGGGCGAAGAGTGCTATCACAAAAACGGAGTTTGGGTTACAAAAAGAATGCGAGACGATATTCAATTAATACACAAATTAACACCAAGTGATGCATCATCAGTATGTATATATTGGCGATCTCTACCTAACGTCCCTTTTTAAATCATTATTTTTAACCCTAAAGTGATTTTCTATGTTACATTTTCTTACTGTACTTCTCCAATTAAAATAACTATTCTTTGATAATAATAAGAAAAGACATAACTATCATTGTTTTTTCTTTCTTACATATTGCATAATGAAAATTATGTTCATTACCTAATTAATTAATAATTTTTTAAAATTCTGATAAATTCGATTAAACTTGCGTATCTATTTTTAGCAGTAAACAATCACATCTTTTTAACAAGTACTAGTTATAATGCCCGCGCGCGGGTTTTTAAAATTTTTTTTAATCATATATTTTTATTTATTAAAAAACAAATAATTTAATACTCCGTATTTGTTTTGTTTGATTTATGATGTTTAATTATAGTTTTTTACTATTAAAGATAATTATTTAAAAATTTTAATCATATTGTTAATTGCATCTTATCTATATTTTTTGTATTTATATTCTATTTGTGTTACGGATAAATATAAAATGTTACCTAATAAGAAAATAATTTTTTTTTTAAATAAAATTATTACTAAATAAGGTATGAATGCATTTTTTTGAACTGGAAAATTCCCAATAGGGGTTTTGTTTTATTATATAAAAGATTAAACAGGGGTTATGAGGGGTGAGGAATGAGAAAGATGACGAAAAAAAGGTGCTTGGTAGAGTATAATGCAATGACCCTTTACCCAATAAATTAGGGGGAATGCTTTTCTTTCCCTATCCTTTTCCCACCATTATCATTACCTTTCCCTTTCCCTTTTCCGAGTTTGAACCAAGCACACTAGTGATTTTTTTAAAAGTAAGGTCCTACTTTTCTTTCCATATCCCTTTCCCAACATTATCATTACCTTTCCCTTTCCCTTTTTCGAGTTTGAACCAAGCACACTAACTAGTGATTTTTTAAGAGTAAATTGCATTTTTGATCCTTGTGGTCTGGCCAAATTGCAGGTTTGGTCCATATCCTTTCGAAATTGCAGTGATAGTCCCTATTTTGAAGTTTGAATTGCATATTTGGTCCCTGGAAAAAGTTAAATGACTAAAATACCTTTTGTCGATCGAGGACCAAAAATGCAATCCAAACTTCAAAATGGGGACTATCACTACACTTTCGAAATGATAAGGACCAAACTTTCAGTTTAGCCAAACCACATGGACCAAAAATGCAGTTTACTCTTTTTTTAATGGTCAAACATAATTAAGGATTTTTTTTAATGTTAAGTGTTTAATCCAAAAATTAAAAATTATATCATAATTAGAAGACTTCTAAGGGGGTGCCCGGTTAGTATTGGGGAATCGGAAAAGGAAAGAAAATGAATGGAATGGAGATTGATCATTAACTTTGATAAATACTTGGTTTAAGAAAAACACACTAACCTTCAAAGTGATGGTAGTGGTGGGGGTGGGGGTGGTGGGTGGTGATGGTGGTGGTGCGTGGCGGTGGTGGCGAGGTGGGTTGTGGTGGTAGCTGGTTATGGTGGGTAGTGGTGGTGGTGAGTGGCGATGGTGGGTGGTAGTGGTAGGTAATGGTGTTGGTCGTGAGTGGTGGTGGTCGTGAGTGGTGGCGGTGGTCTTGAGTTATGGTGGTGGTGGTGGGTAATCATTACCTTTCCTCCCAATTTACTAAGTAATACCATTGACTTTCACACTCCCTACCCTGTCCCCAATCAGAGGCGGAGCCAGGAATATTAGTTAACGGGGGCAACATGCGCCGGGTCAAGAGTTATTTTAGAGAGTAAATTTCAAAATGGGTCGGGTCGGGTTTTGTTAAATGCGAATTCCACTTTTTTAAGGAAAGCAACACTAACTAGGTGCTCTGGATGTTTATGAATAAAACCAATTGAAGGAAATACCAAAATATAAAAATGCAATTCGGAAAAAATGTTAAACCGAAAAATAAAAAGAAACAAAAAAAGACAAGTCCGGTTTGTACATACGGAGTAACAATTACGTACAAATTTTGACAAATAGATGTGCTACTCACAGTAGCCATGCCATAGGCACGCATGTATTATCCTATAATTTCTACTTTTCTCACAGTATAATCATAGATTTTCTTTTTTACTTTGAACTTTTGAACCCTTTCATTTAAACTGTTGAACCTTTTTCATTAAAAAAAAAACCTTCATCTCCTTCCTCCTACCCACCACATCTATTTCTTACTCTTCTATAGTTCTACTCCATAACCAAAAATAAGAAACATGAGATCTTTAAGGATTGGATTGTATGAGATTTTAAGGATTGGATTGTTGATATTTACTTTTTTCATTGAGGGCAAACAAGTTTATGTGGTGAGGGCACTTTCAGCTTTTTCACCCAACTTAACATTTTTTCCATTGATTTAACCTCTATAGTGAAACTTTATTGGGGGCCTTTCCCCCCACTCCACACTACATGGCTCCGCCCCTGTCCCCAATACCCCCAACCAAGCACCCCCTTAATCTTCAATGTTCGTGTGATGAAAACATTTAAATTTTTTAGCAACGATTTTATCCTCAATATATATTGTTTAACCATTTGATTTAACCACTTAATTTTGGATAACAATTTAATCAGGGTGTTCAAACAATCCGAGAAACCGACAAACTGAGCTGACCCACTCAATCGAAAAAAAAAACGATTACCAAAGAAACTAAAACCGAAATAACCCACAACTGAAAATCTGCTTATCACGGTTCTATTTTGTTTATTATTTCAATTATCCGCAGTTACCGAGCCAAAATACATGCAGCTTTCAACTATATATTTATAAAAGATGGACAAATATTGACCATATTATTGCATTACTTTTCAAGTATAACGGATTTTTACTTAATTAATGTGAAGAACTAATGTTTATGTATTACATTTCATTAAACTCGTAACTTAAAACGCTGAATAATACTCATGGTTAATTTGTTATATATGATGATTTGAATGTTTTTATTTTAACGGTTAACTCCATTGACATTTTGCGTTATATATTATGTTATTTTCAAATTAGAATGGCTAAACATGACTCGGACTAAGGTAACCACTCATTTTTTGTACCGATATATAGAGTTACCCGCCTAGTACGGTTCGGTTTCAAATAGTAAAATAAACTACCGCTGTGTGATGTGTAGTTAAAAGTCCCAACCATACCGAACCTAACTGAAACCACCCAATGAAAAGTTGAAAACCCCTACCGTTTAATGCAAACCTTCGGCCAACATTGATAATCCTATAGGCAATGTTTTTATCTATCTCTACTACTTATAAAGAGTGTATGTTTATTGTTGAAACTTAAAATGACTTGAATTTGAGTAATGTTAATGAACGATTATATTTTTTATTACAAATTATAATAACATCTACCACTAAATTATTATTTTAAATATTGTTTAATCTTCAAACTTTTATCAGTTTTTGTTTGTAACCCATATTTTTTTTCTCACAATAACTACAAATTGAACCGTAAGTTTTAAATCAAGGGTGAAACTAAAATCACGATTTCGCAAGTATAATTATTTGCGCTATACAACGTTGCTTTGCGCAAGTATTCGTTTAGTAACATTAAATAACCTATAACTTTAACTACCCAACACGACCCATGATACGTCAGATTTTGTGGTTTTTTGGTGCTTAAGTTATCAAGTTTTTTTTTCCCCGATTAAGGGCATTGATACAATTCTTCAAATTTGCAATTTACTTTTTTGTTTCCAATTATCGATGTTGAATGTCAACTATACATTTTACTCAACGAGAAGTATAAAGTTCACTTCGTTGCAATTACATGTATTGGGTATATTTGAAGTTAGCTATTTTCGGTTATGTTTTTATTGATTTAGTGTTAGAAAAAATTCAAGCGTCACTATTCTTAACCCCAAAACCCTTTTATTTTTTGTTTTATTTAGTTGCAAAAACACTAATTTGTCACTCACGCATAACATATTAGAAGGAAAAAAAAAGTACATATGATGGACTCGAACATGCACTATTTCTATGGCAGGCAACATTTTGCCACTTGCAAACAATCATTTTATGTTACGTAGTCTTTTTAAATGGTCAAAGAAAGTTAAAAACAAAAGCGTTGATGATCCGGTTCTTCTATTATGGATTCTAAAAGTTTTATGACCCGGTTAATGAGGATAGTGATAGCGAAATGCTCGAGGTGGACAATGAAACTACTACTTTTATGGCTTCTACGAGTTCCAATGTTAATAAAGCTTCTAAAAGTGGTAGTGGAGAGGGACAAAAAGGCTTTTATGAACAATGGAAGCATTCTTATGATGAAGACCAATACGATGACAATGACTTTGATGATCCTGGTTTGACTGATGTTCAAATGCAATTTGCGAATGCTTTTGATATGAGGCTTCGCGGTCAGATTAGATAGTGTGTTTGTAGTAAGTTTAATAAGTGTGGCATGTCATTCTTATGATATTTTCGGTGTGAAGCATAGTTGGTGTGTTTATTTTCGCCTAGTTTTAGGCTGAAAAATGAGATTCACCCACATTTGTTATACTTAATTGTTTTTTGAAGTAATAAATTTACCAGAAGTAACCCTTTACTCCAAAAAAATTAATAATAAAAGCATAGCAAAAAAAAAAAAAAAAAAAAAAAAAGTTAAATACTAAAAATTAAAAATTGATCAAATCTTAAGGATTAAATCATAATTAACCCTCAAATATACAACCAAATTATAAAGTAGTCGACATATTAAGGGTCTATTTAGCGCAATGGGCTGGGGCTCGAGCTGGAACTAGAGTTGGGGCGAGGGCTTATATTATAAGCTGAAAGTTGAGGCTTATATTTTTATAAAGCTGTTTGGTGAATTAATTGGAGATAAAGCTTATTAATGTAAAATCACATAAAAAACATCAAATTAAATTCATATATATTTTTAGCTTTTACGTGATAATTCATTATATTTTTAAGGGTATTTAAGTAGTTTAACTATCCATAAGCTCCTACAAGCTTCTTTTTATGGGTTTGGGCTTGTGAAGGCTTGTGGCTTATTTTATAAGACATAAGCCTTTATAAGCATCCGTGACAAACGAAACTTATTTTATATGCCATATTTTAAAAGCCTATGCCCGATAAGTCTCTATAAAACTCTTGCCAAACATATCCGAAGTTTGAAATACTAATTATACCACTCATTTAGATACGTCTCTGTTTATCAAAAGTGATTAAATATATTAAAATTGGTT
The DNA here is from genome assembly GCA_030686995.1 of Artemisia argyi. Classification (NCBI taxonomy): domain Eukaryota; kingdom Viridiplantae; phylum Streptophyta; class Magnoliopsida; order Asterales; family Asteraceae; genus Artemisia; species Artemisia argyi. The sequence goes on from CM060685.1 coordinate 212,729,855, forward strand.
TGTTTTTGTCATCTCATAATGTTTCATTTAAAATTTGGTTGATATTAATATAAATGAAAAAGGAAAAAATATTATGGCAGAACCGTTAAAAAGAAAATATAAAGGTCTTACCTGCCTATTTTCACGTGCTAATTCAAAAGCTTTCTCGAGTCTTGGGACAATGTCAACAATATTTGGGCGTCGCGATCGTTCTTCGTCCAAACACTCATACGCTATTTCCGCGAACATGTTGAATGAATGCAATTCTATTTGTTTCCATAGATTCTCATTAACTATGTTATCGAGTTTTTTTTTCTCGATAATGGGTAATGAAATCCGGAACCAAACGATAATCATTTATTAATCTCAAGACACACAGTAATTGAATCAAAACAATCCCAAACGAGTACATATCCGACTTGTGGTTGACACTCTTAGTCTCGATATATGTTGGATCTCCATGCCCATATGCATACCGAACTGTATTGGTATGAAAAGAATTGTGCCTTTCAGATGCTTTAATCTTCATGGAACGTGTAAAACCACCTAACTTGGGTTCCCAGTCATCATTTAAATAAATCGATGGACAGTCGATGAAGCGGTGTATTACGCTGAAATCACGTGATTCATCATAATGAATGTAGTTCAATGCTTGCGCAATACCGACAGATATCTCCAATCTTCGCAGCCATGTCAACCGCACTGGGTCACTTAGATAGCAGTAAAGGCTTCCGTAGGTCTCACGCTTGTAAATGATGACCATCTCGTCATTATCATCACAAAACCCAACAAGAGAAACCAGATTTTTATGCTTGAGAGTAGAAAGCATGAAAATCTCCATCCAAAACTGTTGTTCTTTTTCATCATCCCTTTCTTCATTTAACCACCTCCGAGCATGGATATCAATCAACTCACCGGACCACAAGAGCTGTCCCTCGTAAGTCGTTGAAAACTCATCTTCTACACTGACATCTTCAAAGTTGTTGGTGGCGGAAAGTATATTTTCAAGGGGGATTTTTAGGCGAGCAAAGTCATCGGGTGAAAACATCATGTTTCTGTATTCATGAGAAGTCATTACTAAAAAGGGCCGTTTGGTTCACAAATTTAAAAAACTTGGTTGACACAAAAGATATAACAAGATTTGGCATGTAAATAAGGATAAATTAAAACAAAAGAAAATGGCTTGCATAAAAGAATCGAACTAACCTTTGTTTAGATCTCTTAAAACTGAACCAGCTCTAAGTAATAAAAACATAATGAATAAGATTGAAGCAATCAGAAAGCGACAAATCAAAATACTAAATTGAATTGATAAATTTCCTACAATATAACAAAACCCTAAAACAAAATTGAAGCAATCAACAATTAAAAATGATTATTGGTATATCAAAATACCAAAAGGGGCTCTTCCAAAATAATCTTAGGATACCAAAAGGGTGTGAAGGAGGCTTTGGAAGAATGAAGAAGAGTGTGGGTTAAAGAGAAAGAAGATGTTATGTTTTGTACTTTTGTGTGGGCCTGTGGGTAGTTTTGTCTTCTATATACCACCAATATAGCTTTCCGTGTTTGAAAAATATCCCCTCTCTAAATGAATTGATACATTGCAATTTACTACTTTCACATAAAAACCATGCATAAGGACAAAATATTTTTTATCCTTAGGACAAAATATTTTTTGTCCTTATGCATGGTTTTTATGTGGAAGTAGTAAATTGCAATGTGCCAATATCATTTGCCATTGATAAACCTCCACTTGTTGTATTTTAATATTAAAATCTCTACCTATTTATCAAAAATTGAAAAGTACTAAACCAATCACTATAGATGACTTTTTAACCAAAGAGTCTACCTATTTATCAAAAATTGAGTATCATCTTTTCTTATGGGATTATGTATGCTGATGCCACCAAAGTATTAAATATTTTACTTTTAGGCTACTTATTTATCAAAAATTAACTTATAGGCCACTCAAATATATGTTTGTTTTCGTTTATACCAACCTCATACAAATTATTGTAAGAAATTTATAGAATTTCAAGTATAAAGCCAACTTTAACCTATTAGAACAAGAACATCAAAAACTGAAATGTAATACATTAGTTAAACAGTCATAAATCGCTCTTGACTAAATAAAAGCTATGCTTAAACAATGGTTAAAACAGATAACTCACATTTCAATAATTATTTGTGTTGTTTAAATGTTTTGAATTTTACTTTAATCTCGTTGTTTCAAAGATTTTCAAAAAAATAAAATAAATAAATATGGTTAAATTTGGTATAAACGAAAACAAACACATAATTAGGTGGCCTAAAAGTGAAATGTTTAATAGTTGGGTGGCCTTTGCATACATAATCCATTTTCTTATTAATATGCATTGTAGTTTCCATGATTGTTTTTCCTGTCTTTGTGTGGCCCGATCAATGGTTACAAGTTTGATTTATAATCAATTGGTGGCCAGTTTGGGAAAAGCAAACATCTTAGTTATTCTGAACAAAAATATTTCCATGACTGTTGTCAGCATACTGAAGAGGGAATTAAACATACTCCTAATTACATAAATCAAGACCTCCATATTATACAAAACTATCCTTGTATGAAATGAAAGGGGTCAGCATTGATATATCATGGATGTCTAAACTCTTACAATACCTTTGCCAACCCAAATATTAGTTGTCAGATAAACATACATATATAAAGTGATTTTAAACATAGATGAGATTAACCTTAGCTTCAAACATAATTTTTATAATTATCCGGAGCAACAAATAGCCTAAATATAGCAGATAGTTCTTTTATAGTGGCCTAAACTCGAGGCCACATACAATGAGGCCAGACATAGTTCCTTCAAGGCTAGTAAATCTCATATTCACAGAAAGAGAGTCATCCTTGAATTCATGAGATGAGTTAAATTTCCACAGTTGAATCTCCATCCATCCATCTTCCCTTTGTTTTGGAACTCGAGTAATATCATGTATATTCGATGGCTCTGGAGTTATAAAATAGAGAAATTCAGCCTCTTTGTTTTCTTGGTGGATCATATCTCGTACTTTCACTGGACAATGCATTCCTTGACAGTTATCTGAAAGCATGAACAGTAGATAGCACACGTATTCCGTATCTGGTGACAGCATTTGACTTTTGATCGTACATTTGATATGAAATACTTGTTGCGGCAAAAGCTCAATCACCTCTTGAAATCTATATGTACAACAAATTATATTATTATATTATGTAATTTACATGCTTCTTAAGAACAGGAAACTAAATCCACGAAGTGATACTTTTGTCAACCATCTATTCACACTGTTTTCTAGTTAGAGCGAAAAGGATTTGGACCTTGAATGATCCAATCTAGTTTTTCGTGACTGCAACAAATTAGTTATATAAAAGCAAATAAGTGAACAAACCTGGACTGGGCTGGTGGTTTTGAAGTAAAAGTATCCACATTAGAAAATTTGTATAAAGTTGCCTTTGCTGAAAGCACAAGAAATTTCTTTCCATCGACTTCGCCCAACCAGAACAACTCTTCATAGTTTCTGCATTCCTTGAATATTTCTTCAAAGTTAGTTGGCAATCGTTTCACTTGATCCACATTGAAGTCTGATTTCAAGACTTGTTGGACTTCCTTCAATTTTCCGATCTGTTCATGTTTCACCTGTATACAATTATTTTAGATATGCAACTTATAACATGAAATTTTTTGTTACCATGCATTCATGTTCCCTTTATACAACTTAAACAAAAGAACATAGAATGGAACCAATGGATATTTTTAATCTTACTTCGTCAATGACTCGAAATTCAATGCCTTCAACATAAACTGCATCATCTCCACAATAGTACAATGAAAAGCTCTCAAGTAGAAACTCAAAAAAGTCATCTTCGTTCTGATTCAAGAAACGGTGCAACTCAATCATCATCCAGTCCTTGTCTCTCCATGTTGCGAAATATGCATGTAGACTTTCGAGTCCCTTTCTATACTTTAGGTTAACACACATCGGTTTACTTGAAAATTTTCTTGAATCACTAAGTTTAAAGACTAAATAGACCCCATAAACAAGATTAGGAGACAAAAATTGAGCTCTTGTCTTGATTTCGATGATCAAGTTGGAAATATCTAATATCTCGACCACTGTCCCAAACCTGCGCTTATTATAAACATCCAAGTCCAAATCAGTCATAGCCTTTATTCCCATGCACTTCTACTTTTGAATTTCGTAATTTTTGGAACAAGAGTTTAAATTCTATATTAAAATTTATTGTATCAAACAAATCTCTTTTTAAATAAAGGGAAGAATATTATAAAAACACTATCAAGATGCTAGCAAAATTTAAAATTCACGGCCATGAGAACAGAGGACCCACAACACGGGCATACCTCAACTACCTGATTAGAAGGTTTACAAAATTACAGTAAGTATTAAAATTTATTGTCTTGTACAACATCGTACTCATCCGATGTTTAGTCATACCAAAGGTTTGGGTGTCAAGTGTAAAAGAGCTATAGATGAAGGGCTATTGCTCTGTTTGATTAGTGCAGTGGGATTCAAAGGAATTCAAATACATTTTATGTAAGTGCAGGAAGTCATTGTGATAAGTGTAATACATAGTCAAAGGGGTTCTTAAGTTGATCCGATTGGATTAGAATTATATATTTAGTTATTAAAGAAGCACAAATAAAATGTACTTACGCTTAACACTTAATATTAACAAAAACATAGAGTTAGAGAGAATAACCTTGATTCTGGAAGAGATTTCCTTTCATGGGGACAAGTGTTTTTGTAGGAAAACATTGTCGCTGAAACCATTTCATTTCTTTCTCCATTACCATCGAATGACAACAACTGATGTATAACAAAACATAAATCAGGCTCAATTTTTATGATGTGTAAATGCATGTGTGGTATTGAATTAACCCTCAAAAAGGAGAAAACTGAAAAACACCAAATAAACGAGATACAAGATGAACTGATTACCACTTTGTCTTGTTGAAGGAGGATTCCCTTAGAAAAAATGTTGTAAAGTTCCTCTTTCTTTTTGGCAGAATAGACTTCTGGGCACTTTGACATCTGGATTATTTCTTTATAGTCCGTGGGCAATTTGGGCTCCCATTTCTCAAAATTTTCCTGTATATATATTAATCAATTAATAAACTCATGTTTGATACAGTTAAAGGCCATAGTTCAGATATATATGAATCAAAAGTTAGCCAGTTTTGTCAAAATTTAGATACTTACTTGGAATTCCAATGCTTTCTTAAGCTGTATGACCACTTCATGAGCTGTTGGCCGTCTTTCTCTCCTGTGATGTATGCATTGATAGGCAATGCTTGCAAATATAATAAATGACTGTGTCTCAATTTGTTCCTTTATACCCTCAAACACTAACTCATCAAGTTTTCCTACTTGATAGTGGTGTTTAGCCAAAAAGGGTAAATAAAGATACTCGCCATCTAGTTCTATAGATGATAATTTCCCACACAATATGTCAAATAAGACCGCACCCAATGAGAATATATCAGACTCTTTGGTTAAGAAGCCTATTTCCGAGTGTAGTGGGTCAAGATAGCCGATTGTGCCTGTAACGTCATCGATGACATAGTCTACATTCTGATTGGTAACTGGACATACTAAGGAACGCACAAAACCGGTAATTTTTGCTTTCCAGCCATCAAATAGTAGAATGTTGCTGCTGCTGATGTCCCTATGTATTACAATTTCTGGACTTGAAATAGTTCCATGAAGAAACTCCAATCCAATTGCAATATCGATGCATATTTTAAGCCGCATCACCCACGTAAGACTATCATCGCTCAAGTACTTATCAAGACTACCTCTGGATGCATACTCATATACAATAACTTTTTCATCCTCTTCATCACAGTAGCCTAAAAGACCAATGACATTTTTATGTTTATACTCCATAAGTATTTCCAGCTCTGTCATAAATTCAGCATCTTTTGTATCAGACTCCTTATTTAACCGCTTTGCCGCAATGACCTTCTGTTCATGGGCGTGAGTAACTACTCCTCTGTAAACATTCCCAAAATCTCCATGTCCAATGATATTGCCTTGACTGAAGTCTTGTGTGGCTAACTTTACGTCTTCAAGTGACAGTTTAAGGTTGTCCTTATGGTTCTCCTGTGAATCATGGGTCAGTAAGTTGATTTGATAAGTAAAAAATAAACTGAAACAACTACCAGCTATCTAAAATTTTCATTGTGACTAACCTGACAGTTTAACGCTTTTTTGAGTTCTTTGATGACAACTTCTATTGTTGGACGTTTCTTTTGCGTTTCTGCCACACATTGAAATGCGATTTCTAGAAAGATGTCCAAAGACTCTTTGTTGGGACCTTTACAAAAGACATGTTCATCGGTCTCCTCCTTTATCTTGTGATCAACAATTTCCATTATTGTTCTCTTTTCAAAATGATCTCTTGCAATGGGTGCAATTCCATTCTCATTCACCTTGGTGTATACAGAATCATAGGCCAGCCTCCCGGTCAAGATCTCAAGCAACACCACTCCAAACGAGTAAATGTCTGACTTGCTATTTAATCGGCCATTCTTCTGATATTCTGGATCCAGATACATATATGTACCTGCAATCGTACTGGCAATGAAAGTACTGGCATCTTGATCTTTTGGGTGGAATTTGGAGAGCCCAAAATCCGCAATCTTGGCCTTCCAATTATCTCCTAATAGAATATTATCGCTCTTAATGTCACGGTGTATCATCTTTCGTTTGCCATGATCTGTATTGTTGTGAATGTAATTCAAACCATGTGCAATATCAAGACATATATTCAGACGCTGCACCCAAGTAAGAGTAATCTTATCACTGCTTCCCAAATAGTTTTCAAGACTACCTTTTGAAGCATGCTCATAAACCAGGATCATTGCACCATTACCTTCATCACAAAAACCAAGAAGAGAGATTATGTTCTCATGCTTACAAGTAGTTAGAGTTTCAATTTCTTGCATGAACCCTTCTTCTCCTTTTTGACTACGAATGCGCTTTATGGCTACCGTGCTTCGTTTTCTTAGTAAATCGCATTTATCCACCTCTTCTATCGACGAGGAATTACTGCTATCAAAATGTTCAAGATCTGCTTTGTATACTTTACCGAATCCGCCAGACCCGATGCAGTATGCGTCATCAAAATTGTTGGTAGCCTTGTTTATATCATTTAGTCCAATCCTCAAGTGTTCCAAGTTCTTCCCCTGTGACATTATGAAGTTGTGCAACACCACAGAAGAGTTCAACTAAAATAGGATGATAAAGTAAAAAGTGTAGGACAAATTATGGACCATCGTCAGTCAGATGATGAACACGCAGTTCAAACATCCAATTTTTTAGATGCAGGATGATGATGCAGATCACGTTCAAGATGATGCAAGATTATCCAGTTTTAAGATGCAAAGTTATCAAGTTTAACGATGCATAGAATAGATGCAGAACCATTATTAAAAAGATGCAATGTGTGATGAGTATAATCTAAAAAAATTCACAATTCCAGTGATGCTAATTGATACACGCCTAAAAAAGCAAAGAGATCTTATAAGTTATATCATAAATTGATGCAATATTGTCCACTCCATACTATTTGATAATAGGGCAAATAATAAAAAAAGGTACTCCCTCCGTCCCAATTTATTTGTCCAGTTTTGACTTTTTGAGTCATTCTTTGTCAACTTTGACCGTAAATATTCTTATTTATGTTATATAATACTTGATGAAAATTATACAAATTAAAAATACACTTAAAACTCAATATATTCATATATTTTACATCAAATATTAAATAACACAAACAAACATATTTAAGGTCAAAGTTGACAAAGAAAAACTTTGAAAATCAAAAGTGGACAAATAAATTGGGACGGAGGTAGTAATATACTTGCCACAATTTCATCGAATGGGTAGTGAACTATTTTTTTTTTTTATTTTGAGGGTAATTTTCTTTCAAAATCATCATCTTTAGGGTATTTTGTAAAAATTTTGGACAATTTTGCCCCTCATAGCTAATACAAAAAAAAATTCCCGAAGGGCAAAATTGTCCAAAATTTTTGCAAAATACCCTAAAGATGATGAATTTGAAAGAAAATTACCCTCAAAATGAAAAAAAATAGTTCACTACCCATTCGATGAATTTGTGGCAAGTATATTACCTTTTAATATCATTTAATCCATGCAGTATGACTAGAGAGCCGGAGAGCTTAACTATAAATGGATGTGATATAATCTTACAAAATAACTTTATGAAAGTTATAATTATAATTGTATTCACTGTAATCAATGGATATCTTGAGTGAGATTTAATAGCTTTATTTACAAAAAGTCTGGAAACACAATTAACATGAACTTTATTTACAAAACTTTATGAATGTTTCCTGCCTTTCTTAGGTTAAGGTATTGTTTTACATTTTGCAAGAACACTTAACGGTAATTTTTTTTTTAATGTTTTAGTCTTTAACTTTGTCAATCCTTAAGTCAAACCATTTTAATTTCATGCTGGTTTTAAGCTGTGTTTTGTATCGTGTGTAAAATTTTATCGTAGTCATATCCTACTAATCTTTATTCGGAACTAGTTAAAAAAAAAAAAAAAAAAAAAAAAAAAAAAAAAAAAAAAACTTGCTAATAAATTGTTAAGGATTTATTAAATTGTCATATAAATTAAAAATCATATGAAAATTCAAACGTAATAGTATTAAATAAAGAAACATGTAAAGTCAACGAATAAATGGTTTAATCAAATGGTTAATCAAAGTTGAAAACAAAACCATTGTCCAAAAAAGTCAAATGGTTAAACTATAAATTAGCTCAAATAATGGATAAAGTCATAAATTCACCTTTTATAATTATAAAATATGAGAATGTTCAAAAGTAATCGGATGATTTTTTTATTTTTTTACAAAGGTAAAAAAAAAGTAATCGGATGATTTTTTTTTTTTTGTTTGTTTTTTTTTTTTTTTTTTTTTACAAAGTAATCGGATGATTTGTTTAAGTTAAATATCAAGAAAATGATTTTCATCCATAAAACAAACGCCTAAGAAGATGATTTCCATCCTTAAACTAACACTTAAAAGTACATATAACAATAAGATCAAGACATGTGACCAGATTGAAAATGAAGATTAAGAAAAAAAAAAATACATATGCAGCATTTAAAGTGATAAATGAAGTGAGAATTAGTTGAAGCATATAAGTTATATCACATTATCATTAATTAATTATTTTAACCATATCAATCTCTTCGTCTCAAAAAAAAAAAAAAAAAAAAAAAGGTTTAACAAAAGTAGGATTATTACCAATTGCAACCAATCAAATATTTTTTTTTACCAATTAAAATCTTTTCTGATTAGTTAAAATTAGAAGTGAAAAACTATTTTGGGACATCCCAAAATAAAAATTTAGACTATAATTAAAAAAATAGTATCTTTTTATTGAGTGTTCTTTTGTTGTAAGTTCTATAAATGTATGAAACGATATCAAGTTTGTATCTATAATTTTTATTGTTTTCTTTAGATAGTTGAGTTAGCTATAATTGGGGAGAACAAATTTTACTTTTAACATTGTGTTCTTGAGTTAGAGTTAAGTAAGAAAATGAAAAGGAAACAAAAGATGTTGTGTTCTCGAGTAGTGCTTAAGGAGGAAAAATATGAAATTGAATGAAAAGTAGTGTTATTTTGTTGATTTTGAAAGTAAAGTGTTCCTCCCAGTTTTGGGAGGAAAATGTTTACTCTAAATTCATTTACTTTTCTTTAATAATAAAACTTATGAACACAGTGTCATGTATTGGTTGACAAGGATCGAGTAGGGGATCTTGTTATGCTATTAGTTAAAGGGTTATTTTTTATTTTTTATTTTATTTTACTTATATCAAAGTTCTCTTAGCTTTTAGATGACAAACCAAGAGCGGAGCCATGTTGAGAGGAGTGGGGGGAAATGCCCCCAACCATGTTCTTGTTGAAAGACAAAATCAGTGGAAAAAAATCTCAATTCGGTAGAAGAAATTTATAGTGCCCTCGGTCCAGAATTCAGCGTGCCCTCATCGCCTAAAAGAGACTAACAATCTTAATGCTAAAAAGATGTCTTTTGCCGCTTAACCATACAAATCTCTGGTTCTGTCGGTGTAAAAAGTAAAAATTCTGCTATCTTTTGGGGAAGAAACGTTCTGGGGGAAGACAAAGTCTATTTTTTGGGAAGTGGGGTAGTGGGGACAGATTAAAAACAAAATAATATATCCATGTACCATTTGTATACGTATACCTTGATTATATTTACACAACTTACCCTTTCATATTTCGTTATATGTCTTTTACCCATTATTAAGCTTTTAGTTTTTGTAATGTATCTGATATAAAATGCCGCACAACTCGACGTTGATAAGTTGATCTATACCGTTTATAATCGGGTTTTATTTGATAGAAATCCCGATTCTAGCTAGAGTTGAACTAAAATTAAGTTTTGAAGTACACTAAAATGACATATTTCAACATGAAATTCAACTAAAATTTGACCTGACCCGATTTCTTTTAAACTACACTAAAAATGACATATCTAAAACTCCAATTGTTATTAGTTGCCCCCATTGTTCATAATTTCTGGCTCCGCCACTGTGACAAACTCTTAGGGTATGTGTGATTTAAGACTTTTTGATTTAAGTAATGAAATAAAATAAAGGAGAGAAGTTTGGAATAAAGAGGCTTGAATTTAAGAATGCAATCCATTTACTAAGAAAAGCATACGAAAATCACAAGCGTAGCCACGATGACGTGCCGTCACGCACCAGAACAAAGTGGTCATCGAACATAACTTTTAATTATCTATTTCATGCTTAAGGTCACTAGTTCAAATCTCTTAGACATAATTTTAATTAACTTCAGACTTTTGATCGGAGGCTATTCATAAGCTAAGCCATTAAGCTAAGGATATATAATTTAATAATGGAGTACATAATCAGTTGTTGTTGTAGCTTAGGCGGTCAACAGTTCTACCCTCAAATCGATCTTTTTTTTAGTCTTTTTTTTTAATACTCTTTTACTTATTAATCGTTTATGACTTTATGTTTTCCAATTATTAGACAAAATAAAGTGAATAAGATGTATGTATGAGTATATTTATATAAGATTCTGACAATTACTTCTTTGAAAATATTAATATTAACTTATTTAAAATATTTACAAGTACATCTTGAGAAATTAGCCTCTTTGAAAGGATTTATCATATTAACTTCTTTTCTCATGTTATTAACTTATATAAAACAATCATTTACAAATATGAAGCTATAAAATCATATCAATAAGTTTTCAAACTACCTTAAGGCGTGTTTGTTATTTTTTTTTTTATTATTTAATATTTTCAGTTATCTTTCTCTATTAAGTCACAAATTAACAAATAGTATTCATATAACTTAATAACTTCAGTTTTTTTTATTTTTTTTTATTTTTTATTTTTTATTTTTTTTTAAATCAATTAAGTCGAATTCAAACACAACCTTAGTTTAATAAAGCGAAGATCGTGCCATCTTGGTTACATTTGTTCAGATAATCAATTATTTTTAGGGTATAAATCGAAAGTGTGCGTACTACATATTTTTATTAAAAGCTTAGCTCAAATTTTAAAAAATTTCAACTTTGAATTACTTATAAACCAAAATTATAAAGTTATGCACCATAATAATATATCTTTTCTGATAAAATTATCATGCAATCATGTTCCATAGCGAAGTGCGGCCACGTAACTCTCATCGACCACATTTATCATAAAATTATTTGTTTTATATAATATTTTTTAGTTCTATGATATTATATTCTAAGAAATATAAAATACAATGTTAAAAGATTATAATAATGTAATTTTTTGATACTTGACAAGAAATGTACTGGCATTTGTAGTGAGGATAGATAGTTGAGTAGTGGTTATATGGTTAAACCATACGATAACATGTGGTAACATAGAATATATAACTCTTGTTAGTTGTAATAAGGACAATCGGCCATAAATTAAAAGTTTAAGTATATAAATTACGTACCTTCAAGCGATTGAGTGATGTATGCTCAACTGGATTTTCATGTCTCCACTGATGTTCCAAAGATTTCTCAAGTCTTTTGACAACCTGATCTATATGTGGACGCTTCGCCCTTTCCTCTTGTATGCAGTAATATGCTGTTTCTGAGAAGATTTTGAATGCTTCTGGGTCCATCTGTTTTCGTAAATGTGGATCGATCATATCATCCAAATGAGATTTGGCGAGTTGACTTAATAACCCTTCTTCCAACTCTTCATCTCGGATAACTGCACTCCTCCCGCACAAGACTTCGAATAATACAACACCAAAAGAATACACATCTGACTTGTGGGTCATACCGCCAGTCTTTTTATATTTTGGGTCCAGGTATACATTCTCAATAATATCACGAGTAAGAAAAAGACGGTGCCTCCGCACTACTGTATTTTTTAGCGAAAGTTCAAAACCAGATAACTTGGGTTCCCATTTATCATCTAGTAAAATTTTCGAGCTCCTGATGTTGCAGTGTATGGCACTAAAATCGCGTCCAGCATCATAATGGATGTAACTTAATGCATTTGCAACACCGAGACATATCTTCAACCTTTGCGTCCATGTGAGGGTTTGGTCACTTAGATATTTGTTGAGACTTCCGTTGGCCTCCTTCTTGTATATGATAACCTGCTCGCCCCACTCATAAAACCCAATAAAAGACACTAGATTCTTATGTTTAAGCCTAGAAAGCATCCACACATTCATCTTAAACTTTTTGCTATTGTCTTCATGATAATTACGATGGATCTTCCATGCAACAATATTGAAATACTCTCCAAAAAGCTCCATATGGCCTTGGTAAACCGTTCCAACATTTTTTTTAATTTTGATGATATTCCCAGGAGCAAAGTTTTTGGTTACCCGTTCTATATCTTCATATCTGAGTTCGTAACTACAGTATTCGAGGGAAGGCATTGTCTTTTGGCTTAAATGGGATTCAACGCCTATGGATATGAAGTGACTCTTTGATCCCTATATGTACCGAAGAAGACAACATTAAGAATTGTGCAGATTCACAGGGTGGAACATGTATCAAAAGGAAAATATGTGAAGAGCTAGGTAAGCCTAAGAGGGGATCTTGTGTATCATTCTGAAGAATAGTTAGATTTTCCAAAAATTGTTGGCAAATGTGATTTTCAGTCGACATGGATAAGATTTTGCATGTATAACTTGAATCTAATTTTAACCATTACTCACAACCACCACCTTTAAGACATATAATAGTTTAGGGAAGTGACATGTGAATGGAGTGTGTTTATTTTTACTCAAAATATTAACTATAAAAGACATTTATATCCTTGTCTTGTGGTACCCATTTTTTGTTTTGTTTTCTTTTGAACCTCAAAATTTCCTATATACTCTTGAGAAGTACTGCTCCGTCCCATATTAAATTTTCACTTTGACTTTTTTGTGGTTTTTTTGTTCAACTTTAATCTTAAATTCTATTGTTTGTGTTATATAATACTTTATGCAAAATATATGAATGAATTGAGTTTAAATGTATTTTCGTTGATATAATTTTCATCAAGTATTATGCGACAAAAATAAAAATATTTAAGGTCAAAATTGAATAAGAAATACTCAAAAAAGTCAAAGTTGAACAATGACAACTATTTCAGGTCTATGTTTATTTTAAATAATCTATAAGCAATGTTTTTTAAACATTAGTAAGAATAAAATATTGTAAAAATATAACTTTGAAGCTGAAAATTACATTATAAAGTATCATCACATAACGATTTATTGTTTATTTGAAATTCTTTTTCTGTGTACAAAATTAATTCTGCCCCTTCTCTACTCGCATCCTTCTTTAGCCATTCTCTTCTTTTGACATTTTCCTTTTTTTTTAAAGATTTCAGTGGTTTACAACAAGAGCCAAAAAGAATATTAGTAATTACCTTCTCATGACTGGATGATGTCTCTCCAACTTCGGCCATAAGTGACGAGTGTTCCTATAACATCAATGGCAACAAATACAATAATAAGTAAATAAATGTGACCCATATTATAGAGTAGTTATTGTGTAAAAAGTTGAAGAGAAATAAAACCATCTTACATCATTTTCACATTCTAATTGAAGTTCTAACGCTTTCTCAAGTGTTTTGACAATCTGATCCATATTTGGGCGTTGTGATTGTTCTTCACTCAAGCACTCATACGCTATTTCCGCAAAAATGTTTAATGATCGTGGATCCATTTGTTTCCGTAGTTTTGGATCGATTATATCATCAAGTATTTTCTCTGTGTAATGAAAAATTGCCACTGGAGCCAAATACTTACTATCCTGATCTCTAATTACCGATTTCCTACCACACAATAGTTCAAACAATACTATCCCAAAGGAGTAGATATCTGACTTGTGGTTTACACTACCAGTCTCTAAATATGTTGGGTCTGTATACCCATTCCTAGACCAAACTGAATCAATATGGAAAGAATGGTCTCTTTCAAATGCTTTAATCTTCATGGAATGCTGAAATTCAGATAACTTGGGTTCCAAGTCATCATTTAACAGAATTGTCTAAAATCGTGTTGCTCGTCGTAATGAATGTAACTCAATGCATGCGCAACACCCACAGATACCTCCAATCTTTTCACCCATGTCAACAACATCGGGTCACTTAAATACTTTACAAGCCTAACCCTGGAGACGTCGTCCTTGTATATGATGGTCTCTAAACCAACTTCATTACAAAACCCAACAACAGAAAAAAGATTCTTATGCTTGAGACTAGACAGCATCGAAATCTCCGTCCAAAACTGTTGTTCTTTTTCATCCCATTCTTTGTTAACTACCCTCTGAATTGTGATATCAATCAACTCACCACGCCAAGAGAGCTGTCCCTTGTATATCTCTCCAATTCCACTTCTGATATAGCAATCATTTTCTTCACACTTAGAGAGAGATCCCTTGGTGGCGGACAAAAAATCTTCAATGGGGATTCTTAGGTGAGCAAGGTGGTTGGGCGAAGAGTGAATCTATCACAAAAAACAAAGTTGGGGTTACAAAAGGACGATATTCAATAGATACACAAATTAACATCAACTTCTGTATGTCAACGTATTAGTTTATTTTGGATAACTGTTTAATACAAACCTTCAACCAACATTCATAATGTTATTGACAATGTTTTTATCCATAACCTTTTACTTTGACTACCGGACACGACCCATGATATGTCAGATTTTGGGACTTAAGTTATCAAATTTATTTATTAATTTTATTTTATTTTATTTTATTTTATTTTATTATTATTATTATTATTATTATTATTTGGATAATGGGGATTGATATGATTCATCAAATTTGCAATTTATTTTTTTGTTTCCAGTTATCGACGTTGAATGTCAACTATACCTGTTACCTGTTTAAAGGAATAAGAAGTCCGAATAGTCAAAACACAAGAAAAATCGATAACCTAATAACTAAAAACCGAAAAATGCGAAGTGTCATATGTGTCAGATTGGGTAATCAAAATACTGTAATAGTAGGTCATTTAATGTTTTAAGTAAAAAATTATCAACGTTAGTTGAAAGATTTTATTAAATGGTTATCCAAATTTAGGTGCTTATATAATATTAATGACAAAAACGTTGCTAAGAAAAATGATGGGTTGTTTTCTAACGATTATTTAAATTTAATTAGTCTTTTTAAAAGGTCAAATAACATTATGAATAAAAATGCTTCAAGAAAAAGTTAAATGGTTAAATCAATAACTGATCAAAAGTTTAGGATTAAATAATAAGTGAGCCTAAAAATTACAACCAAACTATAAAGTACGGAGTAAAATAATATGAATAAAACAATAAGTGATAAATACTGATTATATCACGCATTTAGATATGTCTTTGTTTTATCAAAAGTGATTCAATATATTAAGATTGGTTTGTTTTTGTCATCTCATAATGTTTCATTTAAAATTTCGTTAAAACTAATATAAATTAAAAAGAAAAAGAAAATATTATGCCAGAAGTATTAAGGAGAAAATATAAAGGTCTTACCTGCCTATTTTCACGTGCTAGTTCTAAAGCTTTCTCAAGTCTTGGAACAATATCAACTATATTTGGGCGTCGCGATTGTTCTTCGTCCAAACACTCATACACAATTTCCGCGAACATGTTAAGTGAATGCAAGTCTATTTGTTTCCACAGTTCCTCATCAATTACATTATCGAGTTTTTTCTCTCGATAATGGGTAATGATTAGCTTAGCCAAATCACTTGTATATATTGAAGTCCTACCAGACGACAGTAGTTCAAACAATATTATCCCAAATGAGTACATATCCGACTTGTGGTTCACATTGTTAGTCTCAATATATGTTGGGTCTCCATACCCTTTCACATGAAAAGCACGATTAGTATGAAATGAATGGTGCCTTTGAGACGCTTCAATCTTCATGGAATGTTCAAAGTCAGATAACTTGGGTTCCCAGTCATGAGTTAATAGAACTGTGTCACTGCTAATGAGCCGGTGTATTACGCTAAAGTCGTGTGACTCATCATAATGAATGTAACTCAATGCATGTGCAAGACCCACAGAAATCTTCAATCTTTGCACCCAGGTCAACATCATTGGGTCACTTAGATATTGAACGAGCATTCCCCTGGTTTCATCATACTTGGTAATGATGACCTTCTCATCTTTTTCATCACAAAACCCAACGAGAGAAACCACATTCTTATGCTTGAGACTAGAAAGCATGTAAAAATCCGTCCAAAACTCTTGTTCATCTTCGTCATACCTTCCTTTATCTAACCTCCGTGCATTGATATTAATCAACTCACCGGACCACAAGAGCTGACCCTTGTATTCCGTTGAAATTCTCCTAAACCTGATCTGATTATCCCAATCAAAGTTGTTGGTGGCGGATAGTATGCTTTCAAGGGGGATTTTGAGGTGAGCAAGATCGTCTCTAGGTGAAGGCATTATCTGTTTATCAAGTAAAAACGAGAATTAATACAAAAGATAAGAGAACACAATAAGAGAGTTAATGAAGTGCCTACAAAGTGTTTGATGAAATTCCTGAGCCTTTTCAAACACATGTTGGGGGTATATACTTGCCTTGTATGTTATATCGATCTTGAATTTGAGTCTAAATCTGTATATATTTTGTAATTTATAGCTGTTATCATATTATGTTTGTGGATAAAAATTAAAATAAGATCCTTTTATAGTTTAGGAAGTGCATGATCTTATTAAGTAATAATTTAAGGGTAGAAAGTGATTAAGTGGATTGGATTAGTCAAGATAAGTTAATAAAGTGGTACCCAGAAAACACTATGGTGTGTACTTTGTATAAGACATTCTAAGAAGATTAATTCTAGCTGTTGTAGATTTATACTGCAAGAAAAGTTTAAGATGTATGCAAGGGTTGACAAGTTGACTATCAAGATGATTGGCCAACCTATGTTTGCAGAAACTGCAAAAATATTGCAAAATAGGAGTTCAAGATTTGGTTTATCTTTCGGCTAGGATGGGACAAAGGCATTTATGGAATTTAGAAGTATGATGTCAATAAGCAGGATGGACTTGAGATAGTTTGGGTTTCTTGTAGTAGCATACAGGATAGAGTCTTGTTTAGTATCAGGTTATGATGTACTTGGATTCAGGATTGCGTTGTAAAATATATTTTCACCTTTTCAGCAAACAAAAAAAAGTATTAATCTCTTTTACATTGTTGCAGGTTCATGAACTTTCAGCACCATAAGACCATCTACTACTTCTCCTAATCATGTTGCTAGCTAAGGTATTACATGCATTTTATCCCTTTAACTAGTAACATGCATGCGCAAGTAAATATTCTACTGGTCTGACACGATATTGCATTCATAACCACATTGGGCATTTGATTTGATATAGAAAAAACTGCTTATTATAACTCTTTGATTCTGTTGAAGTCTTTTTAAAATTGCTTTAATCCAGATGTATGTAACTGTGCTGATACTGCTGTTTCCTGAATGAGTATAGATGATTAGAGTTGTGTTGAGTCAACTAGGTAAACATATTGCTTGATTTTGTTATATTCCTAATTGCTGAATGATTATATTTGATTGATTGCAATTCTGATGAATGAATTGATTAAAAGCATCAAAGGAAGCTCTGGTACCGTAAAACTAATCTATACTACTCCAACTTACTAGAGATTAGAGAGTGAAAGTGTAGTGTATAATAAGTATAATATATTATACTAGAGTGTTCAATGACACTATATATATGGTAAACTTAAACAGATTCTCATGTGATGCAAGTATATAATAGGTAACAGAATCTCATGATAAGAAAAATCTCATGTGATACAGGTGCAAAATCATGTGTATGATAAGCTTATGTGATGCAGTAGGTATATACTTTTGAGTATGTCCTTGTTGAAATTATGTACTCGCTTCATGGATATTCTGCCGACTGTATGTTGGTGGCATCTTTACTTTTATCCCAAAAGCTTCTATCATAAGGCTAGGTTGGTTTATTTTTATACTTAAAGTAGTGCTATTGTATTTTTACCTTTATGGCAAATTGGTGGTAACACGTGTAATTTTGATTACGGTCACAATGTCTCATCGTCATGTATCGAACGGGATGTTCCTTGTAATTTTGACACGTGTAATCTTGAACGCTATTAATATACAATGTATACATTATGCAGGATTCCATAAATTAATAATATACAAAGTATCTCACATTAGTAAATTGTAACTGAACGCTATTATCTAGGACAAACTGATAATAATATAGTGGCCATCTATGGCACAGTCAACTCTGATAACATCCTTATTTTTAATGATCAAAAACCACTTCTATGCAAATGTTTTGGTACAAAGCCTCTGCTGCTCTGGAGAAGTTTGTGGATCGCCAAGTTATGTAACAAGGTACCATTTTCTTTGTTTTACAGTGCTAACTAACCAGTTTTACTTTATTTCATCTTTCCAGTATTGCTATCATTCGTTATTATCTCAGCTTGGTAAACTTTTATGGTAGTTGTTTAAGTTGGCTTACAACCTGACACATATGATTCATCTGAAACTACTATTGTGATTCTAAATTGTTATATGATCTAAACTAGGCTCCCCACAAATCAACAAACCTAACCCTAAAAACAAAACAAAAAAACAGCCGCCACCTCCGGCCGTCGGCTTCGGCCGGCAGTCTGGAGGTCCCCTCCACCACCCTTTTCAGTACATATCTTCTTTCTCCTTTATCTTATCTTTTATCATTAATCATGTTGCATAATAAACAAGCAAGTGATCGATCGGTTATTCCGTCTTCTCCAGTAAGTTAGAACAGCTTTAGATCGTGGTGTCTGTGATCTATGGGTCATGGTATGTGTGTTTTATCATCAAGCTTTCAATTTCTGCTACGTGGTCGTGGTGATTCGTGATGGGAGGTTGTTGAGATGGTTTATTTCGAGGTGATGATGAGTTCATGAGATATCTAAGTTGTATTCTGATGGTGAGATGGCGAAGATATAAGGTTGTGTGGTGATTCAGGTCGAGAATGTGGTGTGGTCATGAGATGGTTTGTGTTGTGGGAATGGCGAGTCATGAGATAGTTTGGGTCGTTTGGTAACTAGTAATGGTGTGTTCGCGAGATGGTTTTCGGGTTTTAGGTATGGTGTGTTCGTGAGATGGTTAAGGGTCGTTGGTATTGTGTGGCCGTGAGATAGCTTCGGGTCGTGGGTGTATGGTCAGGAAATAAGATGGTTTGGGTCATGAGTTTAATGAGGTCGCGAGATGATTTGGGTCGTAGGTATCGTGAGGTCACGAGATGGTTTGGATCGTGGGTATGGTGAGTTTTGTTTGGGTCGTAAGTATGGTGACGTCGTGAGTTGGTTTTGATTGTGGGTATGGTGAGGTCGTGAGATGGTATTGGGTATGGTGAGGTCGAGAGACGGTTTTGATTGTGGGTATGGTGAGGTTAGGAGATGGTTTTCATCGTGAGTATGGTGAGGTTTGGAGTTGGTTTGGGTCGTAGATATGGTGAGGTCGTGGGTATGTTGAGTTCGTGAGATGGTATTAGGCCGTGGGTAGTGTGAGGTTATGAGATGGTTTTGGTGTGAGGTCGTGCAAGACTCATAGGCATAGCGAAGTCATGAGAGGTATAGGTCGTTGGTTTTGTCGGAGGAGACGGCGAGGTTATGAGGTCAGGTGGTCAGGTAGTGAGATGGTATTTTAATGGTTATAAAGAGGGTCATGTGCATGTTATTTAATTAGGTGATTTGAGCAGATGGTCATTGAAGATCGTTCGTTTCGGTTTTCATAAGGTGGTATTTTTACAGCCTCCGGTATTTTCTTCAATCTACCGTTCTTGCTATTCATAGTGACACCACTTAGTCAGATTGTGTGTTTGAACCGTTGTGCTTTGAGGTTCTTACGGGTTACATTTCATGTGTGAGGTCGTGTGTCGTGGTCGGTTTCAACCTGTGTCATACTTTCTACTCGGTGTTTGCCCTTATGTGTCATTGTGTTTGGTAGGTTTGGTGTGTTAGAGTTGTATCTCAGTATGTCAGATATTCGCTTTTATTTGATGAGAGTGTAGGTAGTGGTCATCGAGACGGGTCATTGATGTAGCTTGCTTGGTTTGTTATGTTTGTGTCGTTGTAATTTTAGCAACTTGCTTATTTATCTATATAATATATATTGTCTTTCGAAAAAAAAAAAAAAAAAAAAAAAAAAAAAAAAAAAAAAAAAAAAAAAACTAATGTCTGTTTAACCCTGCTCTTCATTTGGACTTTTTTGGTGATTCATTATTGTACACCATCAGCAAATGAACTCGAGACTTGAGTTTGAAGGGACATCCTAGTAAGGTGCTTTCCTTCGCGTATTGTTTGCTCTTTGATGTTCTTCTTTGAGAGAAATTTGTTTATGTACTTTTGCTATTTGAATAATTATTTTTTTTCTTCTTTAGATACACGTTTCTTGTAAACTGTCACATAGATGTGTTTATCATTCATATGGTGTGTTGCCATTGAAGGTTGTTAGACGGTGAAAGTTTTCTCCAAAAGGTGAAGAACGGGGGATCACCCTGGTCCCATGCATCCGAAGGATGAGACGGTGAAAGTTTTAAATATCCTTTTAGGTTTCCTTTATTTGTTTATCGCTTAAGATTAAAGGCCTTTATAGAATTTTACCGGAAATATGTACAACCTCGGCAATATTTAATGTTTTGTACTTTTGTTTTTACAAATCAATAATTATAGTTTTATTAGAACAACATTTTAATAAAATAGCGTAATTTTCTGGTTATATATTTTTTTGTTGTATTTGTATTTTTATAAATACTAGATGAATACCGCGCAAAGCGACGGCATATAGCGGTAATAATTATACTTGCGAAATTGTGATTGTATTTCGACCCTAGATGCAAAGTGGTTTTTTTTTTTTTTTTTTTTTTAATCAAATTCAAGCTAAAATGTAGTAGGTTGGTTATTTTCACTATGCGATAGTTGTATAAATTTTACTATCTTATTGTTTCGACTTTAATTTAGAGTTTCTTAATTATTTAGTTTGTGCTACATTGTATTTTGTCTTTCCTATGCCACGCTCCGGCGGGATTGTTTGTTCGTGTTGTTGTTGTTGTTACATTGCATTTTGTATCTGAAGATTGCCTAAGACGTTTTTGGCATATCAAGGTGCTACTTGGGCTCCTGGGCTCCTGATTCTTTTACTTTGTGGTTATTGTATTAGTTTCTTTTCGGTTTCTACCGGTCTGCGTACAAGCCCATTTGTATGGTATTATTATATGTAGGCTAATTTGGTTATTTTTTAATAAGAAATCCACTATAGCTCATTCAAAACTCCCAATTATATGTTTATAAAAATTTACCATGGTCAATATCCTTTTATCCAAAAAAAAGATGACATCTCGAACGTGCAATTTTTATTCAACATTTTTATTAAAAGGAAATTCTGAAATGAAAATAGTGACACATTAACACCTTTACTACAGTTTTGTCAAAAGCAGTTTTTTGAAACCCGGGTCGACCCGGCCGGGTTAACCGGTTCAACCGATTTTGGCCAAAAAATGAGTATAAAAACCCGGGTTAACCGGTTAGACCCGCCGGGTTTTGAGTGACCCGGGTCAACTCGGTTTTCGAAACCCGACCGGGTTTCGTTTTTTCAAAATTTTTTAATAAAAACCTGGTTTGACCCGGTGGTCGAACAGGTTGACCCGGTTAAAAAAATAAAAAAAATAATAAATTAAAAACCGGGTTGATCTGGCGGTCGAACCGGTTGACTCGGTGCCCGGTGACTCAACCGGGTTGATTTCGAAACCAGTTTTCAAAACATTGGTCAAAAGTAAGACAATGATATCTTGAATTCGCTCCTACCTTTATAGAAAATGTTGATCGTCCTTGCGCATCTGATTAAAAATATCTACTATGTAGTTTGTAGTTTATCAATAGGTCTAAAACTTTGTAAAGAGGTTTAAAATTTTGTGAACGATAGTGGACGACCATTTCAATCCTATGTAGAATGAAAAAGTTTATAATCTTGAAGAAGTATATATATATATATATATATATATATATATATATATATATATATATATATATATATATATATATATATATATATATATGTGTGTGTGTGTGTGTGTGTGTGTGTGTTTGAAAATATTAATTATGTTTTATGATATAAAAAGCTTTATGAATAGGTTCATTCAAAGTAGTAATAAGTTTATGCTATCAAAACTTTTATAACTTAATGATGTATTAAACTATTAATTGTATAAACATTTTTAAAAGTTTATCACAGTGGATATGCTAAGTACAATGTGGCATTCGAAAAAAATAGAACAATCTATTGACCAATCACATTCTTTAGTTAGCCTTCCTGACTCGTGAGCAATAGATGAAAAATAAGAAATTTTATGGCCAACAACTTTTAATGTTAAATTCAAAATCTGTACAAAACATGTATTTTTTTAAAAGATACAGGGTAAGCAAATACTAAAAGGTTTTACCTTTATCATTTTGCCCTTAGGTGTAAAAACAATCAATAAGTTGCTAGTGGCCGAGTGGCAAATTTGTTTATATCAAGGTTGCTTAAAGCTTTTCACGAAGTTCAAATCACGACACCTCCGTCTTTTGTGCTTTAAGCTAGTTGCTAAGCCATTGTTTTTATATAATTCATTTTTAATTTAAATAAATTAAAAGCTTGGTATGGGTGGCGGATCGAATAACTTGAATTTTAAGTATGTTAACAACCCACAAAAATATGTAAACCGTCTTTATCACATAATTCGATCATGCGTCAAAAATGATTACAAAACTTGAATAAATATAAAATTCTCGCTATCATTTATTTATTGATTAGTGACCAAGTGTTGATAATATATAAACTTGTTAACCTTATACTTCATGCATGTAAATAAAAGAGCAGATATAAGAACTTGCTTTATATTTAGCATATATGCATGTATTGGGAAGTCATATATATACAGTGAGGTCCAGCAGTGGAAGACATCATATCAAGTGGCTATTAATTATCTATAATCAGGTTTAATTATGGGATCTAGCTAACGTGCAAACTGATGTACTGAATTGAAGGTGTATAAAGAAGAGGGTCTTACAGGCATGTTTTCACGTGCAAGTTCCAAGGCCTTTGCAAGTCTTGGGACAATCTCATCTATATCTGGGCGTTGCGATCGTTCTTCATTCAAGCAGTCATACGCTATTTCAGCGAACACGTTGAATGACTGCGAGTCCATTTGGTTCAAGAGACCCCAATCAATTATTTCGTTGAGTTTTTTCTCACGATAATGGGTTATGGCCACCGGAGCCAAGTACTTATTATAGTCGCTGTCGATTATTGATTCTCTACCACACAATAGTTCAAACAATACTATCCCAAAGGAGTAGATATCCGACTTGTGGTTAGCACTTTTTGTCTCTATATATGTTGGGTCTGTATACCCATCCATACTCCATACTTCATTAGTATTGAAAGAATTGTGCCTTTCAGATGCTTTGATCTTCATGGAATTTATAAAATCACCTAACTTGGGTTCCCAGTCATCATTTAAATAAATCAATCCACTTTCGATGTTGCGGTGTATTACGCTAAAATCACGTGACTCATCATAATGAATGTAGCTCAATGCTTGCGCAATACCGACAGATATCTCCAATCTTCGCACCCATGTCAACAACATCGGGTCACTTAGATGCCATCGAAGACATCCCCTGATGCTACGCTTGATAATGATAATCTTCTCGTCATTCTCATCACAAAACCCAACAACAGAAACCAGATTCTTGTGCTTGAGACTAGAAAGCATGGAAAGCTCCAACCAAAACTGTTGGTCTCCATCAAACCGTTGTTTATTTAATCTCCCAGCGAAGATATTAATTAACTCACCGGACCACAAGAGCTGTCCTTTGTAATACTTTTCATATGCATCTTCTGCGAGGAAGTTTTCGTCAGAAAAGTTGTTGGTGGCGGATAGTACATTTTCAAGGGGGATTCTTAAGTGAGCAAAGTCATCATGATTGACTGAAGACATCATGTATGTATTTGTTTGTTTATCTGAACAAAAAAGGGTGTGTGGGTTGTTACAAAAAGAAGTGAAGGAGGTTTGGGTGATACACATAAAAATCTGTTCTGTTTGTGTTTATAGAAGATGTGGGTAGGTGTGTGTTCCTTGTTATCTTAAATGTATGGACGTAGTAACTGCATTGACTTTTTGACCATAACACACAAGCGTGTAGGAAATTTCCCTTTCAGAGTTTCAAAATGGTACTCCACAAAACAACATACACAGTAACCGAAACATTAATACACCACATGTGAAAAACAAAAGTACAGGATGATGGGAAATTTCTTAGCAACAACTATGAGATTGGATTGGTAGTTGCATTATTAATGGTATAGTAGACTATTGACTTCTTGACCATAACACAAATAGTGTCAAGTGTATAGGACTTCCCTTTCATAGTTTGAAAAAAAATTCGAATAAAGGTTTACATGAACAAACCAATGAATATTGATGTGGATTTGAAAAAAATGCACACCGAGATATTCAGATGATATGAAAACATGAAAAGGCTTTTTGAGATTTTCTTAATCACAATTAATATGTATCAAAGGGAAAGTAATATGCAATTAAGCATTACTTCCTATAAAGTATTACGTAGTATCTTATATAAACAAACACTTGACCACAATCACAAAGAGTTTAAAGTACTTTTTTTTAGGTGCACCTAGTAAATCATCATGGACCAAAAATGAATATAAGTGTTCGCCAAAAGCATTGTATATAGATCTCATCCAAAAGTCGATATATAAATTAGTTGTAAGTTACATCAATTATATCATCCATCTAATGTCTATGCCCAGGATGGATCTTATGTGGTCGGCCCACTAATGCATACCTAATGACTGAAAATCAGTTACGTATTATCATATACATGTCCAAAACACAATTGCATTAACGAGTCTTCACAATCCAACTACTAGCTTATGTCAAGATAAACACCAGTGTTGCAAAAATCGGCTGAGGCGGCCGATTAATCGGCGATTAATCGGCCTCGGCCCTGGAACTTGTAGGATATTACAAGGTAATCGGCCGAGTCAAGAAAATCGGCCGATTAATCGGCCAAAAATCGCAACTCGGCCCCCGACCGCCTCGGGACCGATTCACGATTTTTGCAACACTGATAAACACACTCAGGATATCTCAAATAACCAAACAGTTATACAACCTAACTCTTCTAACCCAATAAACGCATAGCAATCTCAAACTCCTAATTTTTATTTAAAAAAAAAAAAAAAAAAAAAAAAAAGTTGCTCCTTTAGAAAAAGTTTTGAGGGGTGCTACTACTTGATCCGATTTCGCTCAATAGTAACCGAATTCTACTAAAAAAAGTTCATTCATTTCTTTTTTTTTTTGAAAAGGAAAATGTCATTCATTTCTTAAAGGCAATTTTACTCCAAAAACCATTCGAACATGCAACGAGTCTTAATCAAAGTTTTCAAGATCGGGATCCTACTTAGGATCGATTTTGTCTTTGCAAGATCGAGATCGTAAGATCGGATCGGAATCTTAAGATCCTACCATAATGTCATTTTTAAGTTATCATTTGTAATATTATACAAAATTATAAATTATTATATACATAAACACAAAATTATATAAATATTTCATAGAAATGTTGTCCTAAATTATAGTTATGAAATGTATAAGAAGATTAACATGTTGTTTAATCAATTTTACAAAACACAATTCATTAATTTGTATTTTTTTTGTTTGCTAGTTCGAGAAAAATAAGATCGGATCGGATTAGATTCAAAGATCCTATGATCAAGATCGGGATCCTATAAGATCTTAAGGTTGCAAAGATCCTACGTAAGATCCGGATCATTTTTGCTTTGCAGTATCGTAAAATCGTAAGATCCTAAGATCAGGATCGGGATCCTGACAACCATGGTCTTAATAGTCTGACTAAGATGACATATTTATAAAACTATTGAAGCATACATTTTTCTAAGAGCCCTTGGTGTCATAACTCGATCAAGTTATCTCATAACTTAACGTCACGTCTGCACCACATCAGCTTTAACAATTTAATCTTAACTCAAAAAAAATACCTCTTATCATAACTCAACATTTTGGGCCCCACTTTTCTTTAAAAAATAAAATTTACAAATTCAACCCCTAAACTAAAACTAATACTTCATTTAAAACATAAACATAACATTAAAACATAAACGTTACAATACAAATTTAATATATATATATATATATATATATATATATATATATATATATATATATATATATATACAACGAACAAAAAAAATGAAATAATAAAAACATGACATAAACGAAACTACAACTTGGAAATTATGAAAAACAATTATATCTACTGTCGAGGTTGCAAATTATATTTTTTTGATGATTTTGTCTTTTTCCACGTCGATCCAAAACGCAACGTTTGGATCCTTGCCGGCAGTCTATATCATCAGAAATTTCATCTCTTCCAACTTTTGTATCATTTGATCTTTTACTTTAGCTGCACGATACGCCTCTTGGGCCGCTTCCCGTTTGACATGAAACTAGGATGTCATAATGTCCGAGAATTGGCTTGATGAGCTCGTTCCACCGGTAGCCGTCCCCCCGGTACTCGTGGTTGTCTCGGATATGGCTTTCTTAGAAGCACGTTTTTTGCCCATCGGACGTGGTTGGGTATCATGACCGGATAACGCCTCGTTTGTTTACCATGGGACATCTCCAGTTAAATCAACCTCCTTGGGCGCGTCCCATTTTTTATTCTTTCGCCAAACGCCCCATGCTTCCTCATAAGGAAATGGCGCTCCTTTATGCTCGTTAGGGTATGTTTCTCTAAGCCGTTTCATGTTATCCAACTCATTTTCCCCACTCTTTTCCAAACGTTTTTCCCGTTTAAAGATTGTGTTGAACTTTTGGCAATTAGGGTTCCACGTTTTCCACTTTCTTGTTAGCATATCCTTGTTGCGTTTTTGAAAGTTGGTTTTATTGAACTCATCCTTGACCCGTTTCCAAAACGTGTCGCCCGGTTGTGCACGGCCAACTTTTGGATCCTTGGTAATGGCAACGTAACACTCTGCAAGTAGTTTTTCTTCAACTCCTTGCCAACGTAAGGTAGTAGCGGACACATCATCATCGGAAAGTTCTTCAGTTGCTTTGGGTTTAGGTTTTTGTGGAGAAATAGGTGCTTCCGATACGTCATTTGTATCGATGTGGGTATGTTAAGATTGAGAGGACGGTTGAGTTGGTTGGCCGAATTGTAGGTTTTGGAAATTAGTATTTAGCATTTGTTGGTTTCGTTGCCAATATAAAAATGCTTGATGTTGTTGGTAAAGTTCATCCTCCAACAAGCTGAGAGGGTTAGGCAAAGGGTTTTGTGATGAAAAAGAACCCCTGTTCGGGTTTGAAGACCCCATGTTTGGGTTATTGAAACCCATTAGGTTTACGAAACGCTCGTCGTTATTGAAACCCGACATTTTTTTGCAATTATTTGGTACTACCTCCGTCCTTAAATAAATGTCCAGTTTGACTTTTCATAGTCAAACTGGTTCAACTTTGACCATAACTATTTTTGTCGGTGTTATATAATATTCGATGCAAAATATATGAATAAATTGGGTTTTAAGTGTATTTTTCAATGGTATAATTTTTTTTATCATGTATTATATAATACACAAAAAATATTTAAGGTCAAAATTGAACCAGTTTTACTTTGAAAAGTCAAACTGGACATTTATTTAGGGACGGAGGGAGTATTTATAGTGTTAAAAAAGGATTTGGAAAAGTCTTTTTTTTTTAACCTACTAGCCGTTTCTATACACTGAGGGGCCAATATATATATATATATATATATATATATATATATATATATATATATATATATATATATATATATAGAGTTAGGATCAAATAAGAAGAAAAATTAAAATAAGAAGGATAAGAAGAAACCACAACCACACATTTCAGATGCACCTATTAAAATAGATGCATCTCCCCTTAAAAATCTCCCCCTTATTTGAAATGTGTGGCTAGAAATTCTTCTTATTCTTCTTATTTTAGTTTTTCTTCTTACTGGATCCCTTCCCTATATATATATATATATATATATATATATATATATATATATATATATATATATATATATATATATATATGTGTGTGTGTGTGTGTGTGTGTGTGTGTATTTTGAAATACTAGCCATTTAAGGGGATATTTTGTATTTTTTTTTATTCATTAAGCTTGTAACGATGCATTGTGGTGTAACGTTGAGGGCAACGCCCTAACGCAAAACAAAGGCTCGGTATCATAATTAAGCTCCAACGCGCGTTAAGGCATTGCCACATAGGAATAATGCAAGGACGATGTTAACATACCAAAGGCTCTAACAACAATGACAACATTATCATCTTGTTCAAAATAAACATTAGAGAATCCCACCTCTATAAATTAAACCCGTAGTATATTTTCAAGGGAAGAATTTTAACTGAGCAAATTCGATGGGTGAAGACATGTTCCAATTTAACCAAGTAAAGCAACCTCATGTACACTTAGAAAAAGAAAAAGAAAAATCAAAATTACAACAAGGGTAAAAAGTGAAGGAAATTGTTGGGTTAAAATGTATGGATTATGGAGGTCTAGTTGCTGCATTGACCTTTTGTCCATTACACACATTGTCTCTAGCGTATCAGAAATTTCCCTTTCAAAGTTTCAAAATAGTACTCCACAAAACAACAAACACAGTGCCTAAAACATTAATACACCACAATATCACATGTAGAAAACAAAAGTATGATGGGAAACTTCTTAGCAACCACTATGAGATTGGATTGGTAGTTTCATTATTAATGGTAGTAGCCTATTGACTTCTTGACAATAACACAAATAGTGTCAACTGTATATGACTTCCCTTTCAAAGTTGGAAAAAAAGTTCGAATAAAGATTTACATGAACAAACCAATGAATATTGATGTTGTTATGAATCAGTATTGAAACAACTATATATATGTGTATTATTGGTTGCCACCATTTGTCAACTTTAGACTAATAATGTGTATACCTAGTGTCCCTAAATTACCCGAGTGAAAATGTGAAACGTATAGTGTATTTTGGTAGTAAAAGTAGCCGTGAAATGTATGCAACAAACTCGTACCAATTCACCATTTTGAGGTGATACTTCTATCTTATCTCTATAATATTTCTATAATGGTTCTTTAATGATATATTGAAGTTCTTGATTATATCGTTAATATTGTGATAAAACATGTTATTTATAACACGTTATCAGCACGATCGTTCGTGGTCATTATAATCAAGAAAATTTTCTAAAATCTTCTCACGTATTTTTTTTGTTAAATCTCTTCAGTCATCATGAAAATTGTTTTTCTTTCTTTTATTCTGTAACTTCATAAGCTTATATAGCTAATACTATTTTCGTAAAGATAAACTAGAAACACAACCAGTAAAGAATATTCAATTACTTTTCGTATATTTGGCATTAGTAAGTGGCATAAAATTAAAAATATTTGTGAAACCATATTGTACGAAGTAGTTATTGTAATACAGGATCATCTAAATTTTTTTTTTGATAAGTCTTGTCCTTCAATGTATATTTTTTTTCTTAAAACATTATATACATTAGTAAATTTAATCAAGTTATACAAGTCTCTTACCAACAATTTAGAATGGTAATTAGAAGCACAACTATCGTAATCATTTATGTTGACACGTACATGGACACATGAGGACTTTGGACTACTAACTATTTGTATCATATTATTATGCTAACTTTATTATTGTTATCACTAATCTTTTATTTATGCAACTAACATTTACTTTATTGCAACTAACTTTTATTTACGCAATTAACATTTACTTATTCAGTAACTAATCTTTATTTATGTCTTAACTATTATTTATTTACCTGCAATTATATTTATCTTCATATTTACTAATCTTTATATCTTATATTTATTGTAATGTGCTAAGTGAGTTTATTTCTTATTTATTCTTCTTACTAATTTTTATAAAAGATTTTATAAAATATATATACACAATAGCTCTGTAATGGTTGTAAACAGAAACACACAGCTTTACAACGTCTATAATTTTTTTTTCTATACAAATCATCATCTTTCTTAAATCAAGTTTTGCTCAAAGATGTTTTCAAAGATGATTCACCCGCTTCTCATTGCCGTCGCCATTATGCTTATCTTACTTCTTATTCCGCTTTTTGAACTCTCACCTAATGAATTTGAATTTTTCATAGTCATGTATTTGTTTGTGGCTCTCTCACTTTATTGTATTGCGTTACTTATTGATATATATGGATTTTAATATTGTCTTTGTTATTTGCTCAATTTGTGTTTAGCGACAAAATGTCAAACATTGAAAAAGACAAAATGTCAAACATTGAAAAAGTCAAATTTCCGGCTCTTGGCATAACTGGAGCAAATTATATACAATGGACAGCAAATGTTAAGAGGCATCTCAAATCAATGGGTACTTTAACAACATTACAAAAGGGCAATGAATGCCCAGAGGAAATCAAAGCGAAAGCTGATGTTTTCCTCCATCAACACATGGATGAAATGCTAGAATTCGAATATTCAAATAGTGATGATCCAAGCATTCTATGGAAAGATTTACAAAGCAGGTTTGATCATCAAAGGGAAGTTTTACTCCCTTCTGCTAGAGATGAATGGAACAATTTAAGGTTCCAAGATTTTAAAAAGGTTAATGAGTATACCTCTGCTTTATTCAGAATATGCTCAACACTTAGATTTTGTGGGCAAACTGTTACTGAAGGAGATTTGTTGGAGAAAACTTTCTCGACATTTCATGCTTCAAACTTAAACTTGCAACAACAATAGCGATTGCAAAAATTTAAAAGATACTCTGAGCTAAGTGCAAATCTTCTTGTAGCAGAGAAAAACAATGAATTGCTAACGAAAAATCATCAAACTCGTCCCACAGGATCATTAGCACTTCCAGAGGCAAATGCTATTAACAATAATGATACTAAAAACTCTGGAAGTAAAAGAGGAAGAGGTAACCCTCATGGACGTGGTCGTGGACGTAGCCATTATGATAAAAATAATGTTAACGGTCACAACTGTTTTTTCAATCGAAACAATACTTACTATCGAGGTGGTTATAATGGTCGTGGTTGTGGCCGTGGTCGTGGTCGTGGTCAAAGAAACTACAATTACCATGCTCCACAAGTTAATAATCCGGGTCAACAAAATAATGAAGTTGGTACCTCTCAAAACCATGGAGGATCCTGTTTCAGGTGTGGAGGTACAAACCATTGGTCAAAAGCCTGTCGCACACCTTCACATCTATGTGAACTCTACACGGCATCTCTTAAATGAAAAGAGAAAGAAGTAAACCATGTGGATCAGTTTGACAATACAAACACTGAGCTGAATACCTCAGACTTTTTCAATGACATGGAAATTTGAAAGGAATGATGTTGGATCTTAATAAATATGTATAATAACTATGTATTTCCCTTCCGTAATTTTGTCTAACTATGTCTAATTAAGTTTTCCTTTTCATGTAAAATAAATCAATAAATGAACCTTTTAATAACATCTTTTATATGCACTTATTATTATTTTTATGTTCATATTACAAGCTTAAAGATGAATCTCAATGGAGCACATCACCAAGCAAATGATGGAGACCTATGCATAGCGGATAATGGTGCTACACACACTATCCTTAAATCCAAGAAATATTTTTCAGAATTAAAACTAACAAAGGGAACTATTGATCCTATTTCAGGACCTACAAACTTGATAGAAGGAGTGGGAAAAGCTAATTTAGTTTTACCAAATGGTGCACAACTCTTGATAGAGTGCTTTATTTTCCCCAAAATCCAAAAGAAACTTATTAAGTTTTGAGAAACATATATCATAATGGATATGATACTCAGTCAAGGACTATTGGGAACAAAAAGTATTTGAATATCATGAATGAGAATCATGTATTGGAAAAACTTCCAATGCGCTATTCTGGTTTGCATTATACACATATTAATGTGCCACAAGCACATATGGCAGCTAAGGAAAAATATTGTGATCCTGGTATATTCAACTTATGGCATGACAGATTAGGCCACCCAGGATCAACAATGATGAAAAGGATAGTCGAAAACACACATGGACATCCATTGAAAGATCAAAAGTTCCCTAAGTTTGATAAGGTACCCCTATGTACATCTTGTTCTCTAGGAAAACTTATTGCAAAGCCTTTACCACTTAAAGTTGAAAATGAATCACCTGTGTTTCCTGAAAGAATTCAAGGTGATATATGTGGCCCAATTCATCCGCCTTGCGGACCGTTTAGATACTTCATCGTCTTAATAGATGCATCCAGCAAATGGTCTCATGTATCCTTGTTATCAACTTGTAATGTGGCCTTTGCAAGATTCCTTGCTCAAAACATTAAATTGAGAGCACATTTTCCAGATTACACTATTAAACGTGTAAGGCTTGATAATGCTGGTGAGTTTACGTCTCAAGCATTTAATGACAACTGTATGTCAGTAGGGATTATCGTTGAACATTCAGTTGCTCGTGTACACACGCAAAATGGTTTAGCAGAATCATTGATTAAGAGTCTACAGCTAATAGCTAGACCATTGATCATGAGAACAAAACTCCCCGTATCGGTATGGGGTCATGCGATCTTGCATGTTGCGTCTTTAATACGCATAAGACCAAGTTCAAACCATGTGTACTCCCCTATGCAACTTGCTTTTGGCCAAGAGCCAAACATATCCCACCTTAGAGTTTTTGGGTGTGCAGTATTTGTTTCTATTGTACCACCACAACAGACAAAGATGGGTCCTCAAAGAAGGTTAGGGATATATGTTGGATATGAAACGAGTTCTATCATAAGGTATCTTGAACCCTTAACAGGTGATATCTTTACAGCACGTTTTGCTGATTACCACTTTGATGAAGCAGTTTTCCCAGCATTAGGGGGAGAAAAGAAAAACCTTGAGAAAGATGTCTCATGGAGTGAACCTTCAAAAATGTATCTTGATCCTCGTACAAAACAATGTGAGACTGAGGTTCAAAAGATAATGCATATGCAAGACATTGCAAATCAGTTACCTGATGCATTTACAGATACAAAAAGAGTGACTAAGTCACATATACCAGCTGCTAATGCCCAGGCTTGAGTTGAAATACCAAATAAGCAAGCTGATGGTAACATCGCTCATGAATCTCAAAAACGTTTGAAACGTGGAAGACCAATTGGTTCAAAAGTTAAAAATCCTCGTAAAAGGATTTAAAATCCCTAAAGCATTAAGTTCACAACCCAAAGAAATGTGTTCCATAAAATTGCAAAATCTTTATATGGGTTGAAACAATCTGGAAGAATGTGGTACAATCGTTTGAGTGATTATTTGATAAGCAAAGGCTATACAAATAATCTTATTCGTCCATGCGTCTTTATTAAGAAGACAACTTCAGGATTTGTGATCATAGCTGTATACGTTGACGATTTGAATATAATTGGGACAAATAAAGAGATCCAAGAAGTTATTGTTATATTAAAGAAGGAATTTGAAATGAAGGATCTTGGAGAAACAAAATATTGTCTTGGATTGCAAATTGAGCACATGCCTAATGGCATTCTTGTGCATTAATCGAATTATACCAAGAAGGTCCTAAAACGTTTCAATATGGACAAAGCAAAATCTTTAAGTACACCAATGGTTGGTAGATCACTAAATGTTGACAATGATCCTTTTCGCCCATGCGAAGAAGATGAAGATGTCCTTGGACCAGAAGTACCGTACCTCAGTGCAATTGGAGCTCTTATGTATCTAACAAATTGTACTAGACCCGATATTTCTTTTGCAGTTAATTTGTTAGCAAGATTCAGTTCATCTCCCACAAAAAGGCATTGGAATGGAATCAAGCGCATATTCTGATACCTTCGTGGAATGACTGACTTGGGTTTATTTTATTCTAAAAATCAAAACAAGGATTGGTTGGTTATGCAGATGCAGGTTATTTATCTGATCCTCACAAAGCTAGATCTCAAACTAGTTACGTGTTCTTAAATGGAGGCACTGCTATTTCATGGCGTTCTCAAAAACAAACACTTCTAGCAACATCATCGAATCATGCTGAAGTTATTGCACTACATGAAGCTAGCAGAGAATGTGTATGGTTAAGGTCGATGACACAACTCATTACTACTTGTGGGCTATCTCAAGAAAAGAGCCCAACTCTCATCTACGAAGATAATGCAGCTTGTGTCGCAAAATGAAAGAAGGGTATATTAAAAGTGACAGGACGAAACATATACCTCAAAGATACTTCGCATACACTTAAAAACTCATAAAGGATAACCAAATTGAAATGAAGTATGTCCAATCAAGCAAGAATTCAGCAGATCTTTTCACCAAGGCACTCTCAACTTCGGTTTTCAGAAAACACGTCCATGCTATTGGAATGTGACATGTACAAAAGACATAATACTATATGGATGTCTACATCAGGGGGAGTCAACTACACACTGCACTCTTTTTCCCTTAGCTAAGGTTTTTCCCACCGGGTTTTTCTTTAGCAAGGTTTTTAATAAGGCAGTACTTCAAGGTTGACTCTATGTTGAAAAGGTGACAACCAAGGGGGAGTGTTATGAATCAGTATTGAAACAACTAGATATATGTGTATTAATGGTTTCCACCCTTTGTCAACTTTAGACTAATAATGTGTATACCTAGTGTCCCTAAATTACCCAAGTGAAAATGTGAAACGTATAGTGTATTTTGGTAGTATAAATAGCCATGAAATGTATGCAACAAACTCGTACCAATTCACCATTTGGAGGTGATACTTCTATCTTATCTCTATAATATTTCTATAATGGTTCTTTAAGATATATTGAAGTTCTTGATTATATCGTTAATATTGTGATAAAACCTGTTATAAAATAACAGATGTGGATTTGAAAAAAATGCACACCGAA
Source organism: Artemisia argyi (assembly GCA_030686995.1). Classification (NCBI taxonomy): domain Eukaryota; kingdom Viridiplantae; phylum Streptophyta; class Magnoliopsida; order Asterales; family Asteraceae; genus Artemisia; species Artemisia argyi. The sequence continues at coordinate 212,765,403 of CM060685.1, forward strand.
ATATTGAGATGATATGATAACATGAAAAGGCTTTATTGAGATTCTTAATCACGATTAATATGTGTACCAAAGGGAAAGTATTAATGCAATTAAGCATGACCTCCTATAAACTACTGTCTCATATAAACTAGGCTGAGCAAACCGACCGAATCCCGAAACCGACACAAACCGACCGATACCGACCGAAACCAACACTAACCGACCAATACTCGAGTCGGGACTCGTTTGGGTTTTCCACCATCTCAGGACTCGGGTCGGGTCGGGACTCGGGTCGAGAGAACCAAAACCGAGAAAACACAAAGAAAACAGAGAAAACCAACATAAACCAACTCGTCCCGAACCGACCTGAGTAAAATCGAGTAGTTTCAGGTCGGGATTCGGTTTGGGTTTTTCAGGAAGTTGGCTTCGGGTCGGGACGGGTCGGTTCCGGCCCGATGCTCACCCCTAATATAAACAAACACTTGACCACAATCACAAAGAGTAAGTACACTATTTTTTTTTCTTTTTTTTCTTTTTAATTGCGCCTAGTAAATCATCATGGACCAAAACTGAATATACATTGTTCGCCAAAAGCATTGTATATAGATCTGATCCAAAAGTCGATATATAATTAATGAGTATGATACAACCACAAAACAACTTCCACAAAAAAGTTCCACAAAAGGAGGTGGCACTTCATCATTTGCTTATAAATGCAAAGATAGATAAGCTATAAATATTTACACCAATGATGAAGTGCCACCTCCTTTTGTGGTGTATAAAAATTTACACCAAGGATGTGGCTCATCGGCATACGATAGTTATGTTACTAAACTTTTTTAAAAAATGCGTCTAAGGTACTTAACTTTTATTTTGTTCACTTAGGTTACTAAACTTATAGAAAGCATACATTTCTATAATTTTAGTGTTAATCACGGTGACTTGAAAATATATTTTGGATAAGTTAAGTAACATAACTATCGTATGCCGATGACATTTTCGTCGGCGAAGTTGTTCGTGACTTGATAGTATCAAGACTTTTTACATGACGAGTAACGTGTATCGTTTGTTAGTGTCTCTTAATTGATGTAATGTTTTTTTTTTCAGTCTTATTAAATATATTTATATATCGTTTGATACATCTTAACAATTTTGCTATAGTTGAATTATCATATGTTACAACAATTTGCAATTTCATTTTGATATTTTCACGTTTTATTTTGAACGTTCTACGAAACACTTACCACAATAACGCATATCATTATCTGTCGCTAAAAACCGCTGCCGCTAGGTGCAGATACTCGCCTAGTCTGTTATAAATATATATTCAAGCTATCTTTTAGAATTTTAACTAAGTAAAATCTCTTTCTACACTATATTTAGTAAGTTAAGAAAAAGACAATAAAAAAAAGTTTATGTAGGCAATTGCAAGATAACAAATAGACTAAAGTACATTTTTATAAAGTTCGTAACTAGAATAAAACAAGTAACACTTGATCACTTGTTTACAGAATCACCTTTGTGTTACAAAAATTTGGTTTCTTTTATTTTCTATAACCCCACAAACGAAGCACAAACTTTTATTTATGTATTTATTTAAGGATAGTTGATATAATATCGTGAAACACCCTAATGTTCTATCTGTAACTTTGGTTTTGTACGATAATGAAGAAAACAATTTTTTGTTAAATTCAAGAAAAAAGGAGAACCGGGGTTTTATTTAAGGATAGTTGATATGATATCGTGAAACGCCCTAATGAAAGGGCAGGGGAGGGTCCCGAAACCCCCCCCCCCCCCCCCCCCCCCCCCCCTCCAAAAATTTTTTTTTGTGACACCTAGTGTAAATATTATAGGTTTTATGGGTAATTTAGTTGAGGTTACAAACAAATTTTCGATTCGGCCCCCCTATAATAAATTCCCCCCCCCCCCCCTCCCAAAAAAAATGTTCTGGTTCCGCCACTGGGTCAGGTCAACCAGGGTTTTAAAATATTGGTGTTTAAGTGATGGTTTGAATTTTGAGAGCAAAGAATTAATTTATACATATAAACGAGGTAAAGAGGTAACATGTACACCCAAAAAAGCACTCCGTAATATATTATACACATTCCATTTGAACAAGTGAGGATGTCGATCAGTATCTAGTAATGTTACTTTTCGACGTTGGTTTGGATTTTACTTGGCAACTTTAAGTAAATTTACAAATCAGTGTCATTGTCATTTACGCGTTTCGATCAGTGTCATTGTCAAGTAAATTTACATGGCAACTTTGGTTTCGATCAGTGTCATTGTCATTACGCGTTTTTTAAGTAAATTTACAAATCAAAATCAATTATTAGAAAATCGTTTAAAAATGTAAGTATCTCTATTCACATGTCAAAAGTAATCACATTGTCATTACTTCTATATATACATATGCCACTTTTTACTAACAGTCAAGTATTCAATACACTTCCTTAGTTTCACAATGTCGTGAAGCCTGGCTCTTCTTCTACTTCTTCCAATGTTAATACTGGTAACAATAAACCCGTATCGATGCAGTATAAGCTAAGCGACGGGCCTCCAACTATTTCGGATGCTGATCGACGTGCAAAGAATTCGAACGTTGACCCAACTGAAGATGATGGAACCCCTGATGATAAGCCGCCATCCTTAGGACCTGGTCGTGGTGACAGTAGCTGATGTTGTATCTTTCTAATATTTGATAATAATGATTGTGTTGTTGTGTTTGTATCTTCTATATATAACGTGTTTTATTGCAAGTTTATGATGTTTAAAATCTTATGTACTTCGCTTCTATGATAAATAAGATTAGATCGATATTCATGGCTATCATTTAAGTTGACTTTAACATAACACATTGGATTATATTTCACCCCATCAGGTTGACTAGTTTTTCATACTTGCCTGTTTTTACCCAAACTCGTTTTGACCGTGATATTGCATATGAGTATATGTTTAAATTTAGAGTTTACAACTTGAAGCTCGAGATAGATCTAAACCAAATAAATGGGAGTTATTGAAATAGAAACTTAGTTACAGTGGCGGACCAAAGAAAAAAATGGTTAATATGCAAACATGTTACTAAATTTTTTAAAAAAATGAGTCTAAGTTATTGAACTTTTATATTTTGTTCACTTAGGTTACTAAGCATGCATTTCTATAATTTTAGTCTTAATCTAAGTGACTTGAACATATATTTTGGATAAGTTAAGTAATATAATTATCGTGTGCCGATGATATTTTCGTTAGAGAAGTTGTTTGTGACAGATAGTATATTTTCAAGGGGGATTTTTAGGTGAGCAAAGTCATTAGGTGAAAACATCATGTTTCTGTATTACTACTAGAATAAGGCGTTTTGGGTTACAAAAATGATGCGAAGGATTCTCACAAGATATGGAAGAACAAATACACAAAGAGGAGTGAGGTAGCTGATGGTGAAGTGATCATAATAATCATATAAAAAATAAATGTGTTTAGTGAGCGTTTTGTATATGTGAATGTGGATGAGCCTCTCTGCCAATACGGATCGAGTATGTCTCAGCATTATTGTACTATGAATTATTGTACTGTATATGACGAGTATGATGTGATAACAGAGGTGTGCTTTTTCCATTATTGTAGTAAAACGAGTAAGACTTGTTTTTTTGCATTATTACCCTATTTTGAATATACTCCGTATCTTTTATCAAACTGGCCCAAATGTATGGGACTACGGAGGTCTAGTAGCTGCATTGACTTTTTGACCATAACACACATTGTCTCTAGCGTATAGGAAACTTCCCTTTCAAAGTTTCAAAATAGTACTCCACAAAACAACATACACAGTAACTGAAACATTAATGCACCACATGTGAAAAACAAAAGTATGATGGGAACATCTTAGCAACTACTATAAGATTGGATGGGTACTTGCATTATTAATGGTAGTAGCCTATTGAGTTTTTGACCATGATACAAATAGTGTCAAGTGTATAGGACTTCCCTTTCAAAGTTTGAAAAAAAAATCGAATAAAGATTTACGTGAACAAACCAATGAATATTAATAAAGATTTGAAAAAACTGCACACCGAGATATTGAGATGATATGATAACATGAAAAGGCTTTCTTGAGAAATTTTCTTAATCACGATTAATATGTACCAAAGGGAAAGTAATAATGCAATTAAGCATGACGTGCTATAAACTATTGTCTTATATACAAACATTGACACAATCACAAAGAGTTTAAAGTACATTTTTTTTTAGTTCCGCCTAGTAAATCATCATAGACCAAAAATGAATATAAGTGTTCGCCAAAAGCATTGTATATAGATCCCATCCAAAAGTGAATATATATAAATTAGTTGTAAGTTACATCAATTATATCATCCATCTAATGTCTATGCCCAGGATGGATCCTATGTGGTCGGTCCACTAGCGACCTAACGACAGAAAATCAATTATTATCAAAGACATGTCAAAAACACAATTGAATTAACTAGTCTTCACAATCTAACTACTAGCTTATGTCAAGATAAACACACTCAAGATATCTTAAAATAATCAAACAGTTATACAACCCAACTTTCCTAACCCGATAAACACATAGCAATCTCAAAATCTTAATGTTTATTAAACTATAAAAGTATAGAGAAAGAAAAAAAGAGTTGCTCCTTTAGAAAAAGTTTTGAGGGGTGCTACTACTTGATCTGATTTCACTCAATAGTAACATAATTCTACTAAAAAACGGTCATTCATTTCTTAAAGGCAATTTTAGTCCAGAGACCATTCGAACATGAAACAATTCTTAATAGTCTCAGTAAGATGACCTATTTATAAGAGGGGATTGATTTGCACACTACAACGTTTTATTCTTTCACCACACCGTGTGTATTACAGTATTGTACAGTGTGCTATACAGCTTGTACAAAATGGTGTTTTTATTAAAAAATTTGATGTGCAAATCAACCCCTTTTACAAAACTATTGAATTTATTTATTTATTTTTTAGTGGAGGGAGGGTAAAGGGTGTCTTACCCTGGTAAATAGATCATACATTTTTCAAACAACAATGACAACATTATCTTCTTGTTTAAAATGAACATTAGAGAATTTCACCCCTATAAATTAACCCCGTTGTATATTTTCTAGGGAAGAATTTTAACCGAGCAAATTCGATGGGTGAAAACATATGTTCCTATTTAACCAAGTAAAACAACGTCATGTACACTTAGACACAACAAGAAAAATCAAAAACACATCAAAGGGTAAAAAGTTAAGGAAGTTGTTGGGTAAAACTAGTAATGTGTCTTGGTGAAGACAATTTAATTGGTCAAGAGTTTAATGGGGGGATTGAACGGTTGGTGCAAAGTAATTTATTGTTAGTTGTAGTTTTGAACTTTGAATGGCTTGGTGCTTCATACGTATGTATGCCTTCATTTTTTTAATTTTCATTCGTAAACTTTTTGTAAAAATAAAGTTTGCGTCTTAAAAAAAATAATAAAAAATGTTTAACTAACTTTTAGCTATTGAAATGGAACCTTCCGGATGTTTTTAATATAACGTTGATCTATGATGGGATTTTTCTAAACAGTTGTTCGCTAGCCTATTTTTGGATATAAGATGTTTTTAGCCATTGAATAGTTACTGTGGTGGACCAAATAAAAAAATGGTTAATATATAAACATGTTACAATATTAAACTTTTTAAATAAGTGCGTATAAAATACTGAATTTTTATTTTGTTCATTTACGTTACTAAACTTATGGGAAGCATACATTTCTATAATTTTAGTGTTAATCAAGGTGACTTGAATGTATATTTTGAATAAGTTAAGTAACATAACTATAGTATGCCAATGAAATTTTCGTCAGCGAAGTTGTTCATGACTTGATAGTATATTTTCAAAGTGGGTTTTTAGGTGAGCAAAGTCATCGGGTAAAAACATCATGTTTCTATATTACTACTAGAATAGGGCGTTTGTATATGTGGTTTGTGGATAGTACTGACTACCGAGTATGTCTTTGCATTATTGTACTATGCATTATTTTACTATGACGAGTACCATGTGATAATAGATACACACATCGTCTCTAGCGTATAGGAAACTTCCCTTTCAAAGTTTCAAAAGAGTACGTAATATATAACAAAACAGCAGACACAATAACTGAAACATTAATGCACCACATGTGAAAAACAAAAGTATGATGGGAAACTTCTTAGCAACTAGTATGAGATTGGATTGGTAGTTGCATTATTAATGGTAGTAGACTATTGACTTCTTGACCATAACACAAATAGTGTCAACTGTCAAGTGTATAGGAAACTTTCCTCTCAAAGTTTGAAAAAAAAAATTCGAATAAAGGATTTACATGAACAAACCAATGTATGTTAATGTGGATTTGAAAAAAATGCACACCGAGATATGGGATGATATGATAATATGAAAAGTCTTTCTTGAAATTTTCTTAATCACTATTAATATGTACCAAAGGGAAAGTAATAATGCAATCACAAAGAGTTTAAAGTACACCTTCTTTCTTTTTTAGTTGCGCCTAGTAAATCATCATGGACCAAAAATGAATATAAGTGTGCGCCAAAAGCATTGTATATAGATCTCATCCAAAAGTCGATATATAAATTAGTTGTAAGTTACATCAATTATACCATCCATCTAATGTCTATGCCCAGGATGGATCCTATGTGGTCGGTTCACTAGCGCATACCTAACGACTGAAAATCAATTATTATCTAAGACATGTCAAAAACACAATTGAATTAACTAGTCTTCACAATCTAACTACTTGCTTATGTCAAAATACACTCAAAATAAACAAACAGCTATACAACCCAACTCTCCTAACCCAATAAACACATAGCAATGTCAAACTCCTAATGTTTATTAAAGGTACAACATTAAATAAAAAAAAAAAAAAAAAAAAAAAAAAAAACCTGCTACTTTAGAAAAGTTTTGAGGGGTGTTACTACTTGATCCGATTTCGCTCAGTAGATACCGAATTCTCCGAAAAAAAGGTCATTTATTTCTTAAAGGCTATTTTAATTAGTCCAGAGAACCATTCGAACATGCAACGAGTCTTAATAGTCTCACTAAGATGACCTATTTACAAAACTATTGAAGCATACATTTTTTTTATTTATTTTTTTTTTGGTAAAGTGTGTCTTACCCTTATAAATAAAAGCATACACTTTTCAAACAACAATGACAAGATTATCATCTTGTTCAAAATGAACATTAGAGTATCCCACCCCTATAAATTAACCCCGTAGTATACTTTCAAGGGAAGAATTTTAACTAAGCAAATTCGATGTGTGAAGACATATGTTTCTATTTAACCAAGTAAAACAATCTCATGCACACTTAGATTAAAAAAAATAATAATAATAAAAAAAAAAAAATCACAATAAGGGTAAAAAGTGAAGGAAGTTGTTAGGTAAAAGCAAAATGTGCGAGTTTGTTTGTTTGTTTTTTTTTTTTTTTTTTTCAACTAAAGTAAAATGTGTTGGTGAAGACAATTTAATTGGTCAAGAGTTTAATGGGAGGATTGAACGGTTGGTGCAAAGTAATTTATTGTTAGTTGTAGTTTGAACTTTGAATGGCTTGGTGTGATAACGTATAGTAGTCCCGGACCTAATATGTCAGGCGAGCACGCTTGTAACAACCCAAACCGGGCCGGACAATAAACACCTCATAATAAAGGACGCGGCCTAGCATACTAGCCGCGGGCGAGCCTTACGTCCGGGGTAAACTCAAAGTCCTAAACCATGGACCAACCCAAAAAGAGTAGGGAATATTATCAGCTATCATATAGCTGACCAAGGCAGACCCCAGATAGGAAAGACGCCATTCCTCCTCTGAAGGAACCGCCACTCACGACATAAAAGACAAGAATGGGAATGGACCTGAAGGGTTTGCCACCAAAAAAACATCACTATCACAGTATGGGATCCCAGGAAACTGACAACAAATACCATGGTATAAATAGAGGGCACTCGCCGCTCTCAAATGGTAACACACATAACTCTCACACTCTTAGTACATGCTTTATCTCTCTAGACCAAACACACTCTCTTACACCGGAGGTTGACCACGAAAGCCCCCTTCCGTGGTGAGACTAACGTTGCTTTCTTTCTTAGCAGCTTCATCACAGATTCTTAAGTCTGAAATTCACCCCATTAAGAACTAGCCTAAACTAAGTTTTGCATTGAGCCCAAGTTTTGTACTAACAAGTGGCGACATCCGTTCGTGACTCGCTAACATAACTACGTTTCCAAAGATACTCTGACCAATATGAGTAACCCGACAAATGGTTCTTCTCCAACCCAGGAACGCTCTGTGGTACGAAACACATTGGAAAAGGAGAAAAGCCAAGGAATGGGTGGACCTATGCCACATGAGGCGATAAGGGAGTTCTGCGATAAGCATTACGACCAATTATTGCCCTTGATGGCCGAGAAGGTCCACTAAGAGAAGCTAAGGCAGGTGCAAACCCGTCTTGACTTCAACAATGAGGAGCCCAAGAAGTGCAAGGTCTCGAGAACAATCTCGAAAATGATTTGTTATTGGAATTACGAGTGTGTTACAATGATTGAGAAACAAGAACAGAGAGAAAGTTTACAAATTCAGAAGTAAAATAAAAGGAAAGTGAAAACGGGTATTTAAAGGCGTTTGGGAAAGTTAACTAACTTTCCCGCCATTTTATGTTTGACTTTGTTGACTTTTTGACTTCAATTCAGCTTGTTACATAGAGTTTAACTTTTCTCTTAACACTATGTATTTGGCACCAACTCATGGCGAGATAAACCCAAAGTCCCATCTTATCACATATCTGGTAACGATATAATTGCTCATGGTTGTTTGCATTGCTTGGTTAGCTATAACGGCGAAGATGGTGCAAGACAAGTAATATGGTTTGATGTTGAAAATGAGGAATTTGGGTTGATTAAACCTCCCAAGACAATAAGTAAGCTTTCCAAAAGGAAATCTAACCATCCTTTATACGATCACTTTGTAAATCTAGATGGCAAAGTTGGATATTATTGTAATAGGACAACGGAGGTTTGCATAACCACAAGAAAGAATGGGTGCTACACTGTGATTTCGAAGACCATGATTTTCCCAATGGCTACATAAAGGTTTTAGGGTGTCTGAACAAGGCTGCGGACATATTAATCAAATTCACCAAAGTGGATAAAGGAAGGAGTTGTTCTACGTTTACAACCTCAAAGATAACGTTTTAAACGAAGCACACATCGATGGTCGGGAAGATGGATGTAAAACAAAGATAGTTATGTTTCCTAATAGCCCGTGTGACATCATCACAAATTCCAATTTGATCAAACAAAAGCATTTTTGGCAGAGATAAGCATAGAGTTTTAAGTCCTTAGTCTATGATTATGTATTGATCTATTACAATAATTTGGTTGGTTAGTTTATCATGCTGGTTTCTTTGTTTACATCAATGCACGTTTACTTGGTTTTGTATATATGTTCACAAATGATGATTTCCATTAACCACCACTAAATAGCTTATTGGTATGGTCGTTGGTTTCCTCATAAAAAGTAAATGGTTCAAACCTTGCTAGATGTGTAAATGGTTCAAACCTTGCTAGATGTGTACATTTTGGGGTGGTCAGGGAAGGGTTGGAAACGGTATCAGGATTAACCCGGTGAGACCGCGCACATGTGAGTCACCGACATGACTCGGCATTGATTTTTCCCATAACAGGTCGCTCAGTTCAAAAATAATTGGGAAAGCACCCCTCAAATATTATACAGACAATTAAGCACTAAATAACACAACTAAGAGTATCA